>CAJDSM010144970.1:0-12887 GCA_903981925.1 Ostrea lurida
GAATCTTACAGATTGTACCTCTCTCCATTTTTACTTTGAGGCCATAAGCACCGAACATCGACCTTCATGGCAATGACAAGCCGTCACCAACCCACCCCCAAATGTATTTAGCTCAATTCATGGTCATAGCATTGATAACTCTGTGAAGATACATGTATAATTGTTAACAACTGATATTACTTTTGACAGAATTCTCAAGATATTGTGTGTTGAAGAGAAGAGAAAAATGAAGATAAGAGCAGAGTGGTAAAGGCTTAAGTATTTACCTGTATATTTTACCTTTCATTGTCACTTTCTACAAATTTCTTTTGAGGTGTTTTTACTCACCTGAGCTGAAATTTTCAACTCGAGTGGGCCATTTGGATCACCTCCTGTTGTCTGTCCCGACTTCTCCAGAACCATTGAGCTAATTTTGAGTAAAGATTACAAGTATTTATGTCTCCCATCTTCCATTTAGGAACGACATAGTTTTTCTAGAATTCCGTGTCTGTTCTGTTCAACCAATCTCCGTGACGGTTTCTCCTCCTCTATGATCTCCACTTTCAGGATAGCTTGAAACTTTGGTACAGATGCTTCATTAGACCGGTAGTGCGTAGACTGAGCATATTGAATTTTGCCCCCCGCTTTATGTCTCCGCAGGCAAGGGGGATAATACTGACTTTGGTACCCGGTCCTGTCCTGAAACAGTATATTTGTGTTGCAATTTTTACTCGTTGAAACTGCATACTACCAAGCCACTTAGTATTTGGTATTACTGATACTTTGCTATCTATGCGGGTCCGTATCGTTTGCCTACGGGAAGATCAGGACCTGTGTGATTTACGATGAAAGCGCAGCGGTGTCTTGGTTCTCATTTTATCTCTATTTAACTGAGAGGTCGTGAGTTTGAGCTCGACTCGTACCATGACACAGATATAGGTAGTGTTTACTCCTTCACCAAATATTCGGCATTTCAAATCATGAATCTTACGGATTGTACAACACTCCACTTGGAGACCGTAAGCACAGAGCATAGGCCTAAATTGTGCTGCTCTTCACGGTAATGGCAAGCCGTCTTCTACACTCGTTTTAGCTTAATCTGTAGTCATAACATGGTATAATAACACAGTTTTGAAAATATGATAAAAATTGTGGAAATCTGATATGAACCCTTGAAAACCAGGGATTCCGTGTCCGCAGCCCAAAAGTGTGGCAAACACAAATAAAAACTCCTCAACTGTCTAAAGCCACGAGTGCTACATAAAGGTCTAAAATTTTTGCCCAGGCCTTCACCGGCAAATGGTGATGTCCTCAATATAAAATGTGGAAATTAATCTCGACGGGACAAACAAACAAAATAATCAATCATTTGAACTTAACTGTAAGGCGGGGGCAAATTCATGTCCGACGACCAACAATTCTTAGTTTTGGTGCTTGCCCTATAATTTTCCAGTATTCTTTCATGTGTCACTACCTGTAAAAATGATTCTCAAGGATATAGATAATTTAGTTTGACAAACTGGAGTTTTAAAAAAATCCCTCCTTTTTAATTTGGGGGCACTTTTGTGTCACACCGACATGTTGTTTTTTAAAAAAGTTTCTATAAAAATCAGTAAGAATTCCCTATTTCCAAACTAATTTGCCTTGAAAATTTTTTAGGGTACTTGACCTGCCTCCTCATTCAGCAGCTAAGAAAGAAAAGGAAGTTTAACCATCAGATTGGAATGTGGTTACAATTTTCCCTTATATTCCAGACCAACTAGCATAAATTACTGTTTTTGGAAACATTGCTGTCTTTGGTCTGTCTGGTCCTGCAAAACTTTAGACTTGCCACCCCTAAATTCCTCATGTTTTTTGAAGGAAGTTGAACAATCATTCTGGTATCGATTCTTCCTTCCAAATTCAAATCACCTAATTTTAAAATTCGACATTAACCTTGAAAAACCATGTTTTTGTCTTTGGGTCTGTCCTGTCCCCGTCCTGCAACCTTCAAGCACTTGCTTGGTTTATTTTGAGCTCCAAGTGGATTTCCTGGATCACCTGTTTTACGTCCATCTGTCTGGCCATGAACTTTTCCAACATTGGACCTTTCTCAGAACCACTGGGCCCAAAATTTCGACCAAACATCTTCCCTGAAATAAGAAAGGCTGGGATTTCAAATTTGATTCAAATATAAGAACCAGTTTCCCCATTTTTAGGGGAGATCAATCACGTTAAAATGTTTTTAAAATCTGGTAAAGGTAATTTAAAATATCTACTCAAAGAACCCAAGCTGAAAATTCAATATAGAACATCCCTGTACAGGGAGAATTCAGTTTTCTAATCATGACCCTCAGGGTGGTAGGATCGAAAGTTTTTACATGATTTTGAACAATGTTGGGGAAAATTATTTAAAAAACTCTTCTTGCCTAAAACCATTGACCAGAAGAAAAAAGAATATATTACCCTGAAAACGTCCAGATAAGGGAAAATAGAGTTTTAAAGTTTGTTCAGAACCCCTATGGGATCCTCCCCTTAGTGTGGGGGCCGGGGGGGGGGGGGGGGGGCAGAATAAGGTGTTGGAAGTTTTTAACATGTCAATAAAAGTAAAAATCATCTTCCCCATAACAACATTTTTTAAATTAAACAATTATCAAATCAAATTAATTGGGTTTAAAGGTAATGAGTTTCTTCAAAGGAAGGAAATAATCACGAAAAGGCAAAAAACATTGCAATTGGGTGGGTAAGTCTAAATATCCTTCCTCCCCAAAAGATTCAAGAGACCCAAAAAACAGAAAATTTACAGCAAGCCTTCCCTTGATAATAGTGGGAAGTTTTTTGGTTTATTCCAAATCATGATCCAAAGGTAGGGTTTAAGCCACAACATTGGATCAAAGTCTTCGCATGTGGAAAATATAAAGAGAAATCTTTTTAAAAAAACCATTCCTCAAGAACCAACTAGACCAAGAAAAGAATGTAATTTACCTGGAAGTTTTCTTTGACAATAGAAAAAAATCCCAGTTTGAATGTTAACAAAGGTTTTTTTCAGGGGAGATGAAGGCGGCCCAAAATTTTGGAAATGTAGGAGAGTTAATTATCTTTTGCAAGGGTCGGTTCGCAGGCACATAATGGAAAGATTCCTTGGGACGCACAAAAGTGACAACCTGGGTTGTCCGAGATATTCTCAATAGAGACCCAACACTTCGGAGATTTAGTACGAAACACTAAATGGCCAATCCATCTTCTGGCGTCTAGTTATATATAATTCGGAAAATGCAAAAGGCCTGAATAGAATATCACCATCCGTCTCAACATCAGGGAAATAAATAGTTGTATAAAGAATTCAAAAACTAGGATGAGGTCAATAAATCCAGTTTATGTTGCTTGTGTTTTGACTCTTTACGTCAAACTAATGGGAACACTTGTTTGGAGGGTATACTAAGTGTGCTAACTAGAGTTTTTATGAAATATGTTTATAAGGTGTTAAAAATATCTAAACGTACTATATTAGGCTCATATATTTCAATTATCTTTTCAACGTATAAAACTCTTATTAAAGGTTATGCATGACATTTCTTTTATATACCTGTGAGGAATTATCGGTAGTCATTTCCAGGTGTAATGCTATTACATAAGTCTCTTTTTTAAAATAATGAGTAATGTTTGTCGAGCACATAAACATTAATTTTGTAACAAATATTTTTTATTAAACTTCTGCATACAATTTATTGAATAGCTTAAGAACTGTTTTTCTAAGTATCCAAATTTTGGAATTTTCTGCTATGAGTATTATTGACACGTTACCTTTTTTATCTCTATAAAACTTAATTCTAGTAATTATTGTGCTTATTTTTTAGATTAGGACAGTATGAATTGCCACTAATTCAGTAGCTTTTGTTATGTCGGGTAAATTAGATAATATACCATCGGTTTTGTAAATTTGTATTCATCAAGAGTTGATTGATGTCAAAGACTGGTGTTGTTTCAAATTTCTGGTGGCCATTAGGTGTTATTCTTAAGACACATATGAAAAAGACAACTCAGTTAAGAGGTAAGTAGGGACAGAGTTTCCTTCTGGGTGCCGAAACAGTAGTTCCTGAGTAATTCACTCAAAAGAAACCATTATAACAACGGATTTATTGGTTCCAGAAGAAACATGGTACTCTCAAACTTGTAGGAGGTGGTCTGAGATAATTCGAGGTACCATTTTGAAGATATGGTGAGTATAAGTTTAGGATCGTAAGGCATATCCTTCAAACTATGGATGAGTTCCTTCGGTCGAAATACAAGGAACATTTAACAATAAAAGTGTTAAAGTAAAAGGCTAGGGATAATGCACTTTCTTGTGTTAGTCGCCGAGTTATACAAGACACAATATAGAAACCTATGAGGTTTAACGATAGAAACTTGTTGGGTCCTTTGATTTGAGTATGAAAGATAATGCACGCACAATTTTATATAAATCATAGTGTAGTGGGGCTACTTGGCCCTTTTTGGAATGGCCAGGTATCAGAACTATTATAAACAAGATGGGTAAAAAGAGAAGACATTGTCCCTTGATAAATGCATCCCTTGGTGCCCAAGTAATCATATTAACTACCACTTGAAAACCCATGAGGTTGAGTGACCTGTTCCTCTTGGTGCCGTAAATCAAGTAAGAGCATAATTATAACTCTAGATATGATTTGAAGGTGAGAACTGTTTCCTCCTCTATTGGGGGTGAGCCTTTAAGCTTAGTAATGCAAAGTAACGGAGTGGTTCTAACCATTAGAAGGTGATACGTATTCGTATGCTCGGTTCTTCGCATAATGTGAATATGAGTACGGAATACCTTTAAAAGTGATTAGCATCTTTAATACATAGGTTAGTGGACTGTTTTCCTTCGGGATTTGGCTGTCAGTAAATCCAGACATTTAACATAGGTAGTGGAACTGTTTTTCCTTTGGTGTCAGTATCCCAACAAGAAATGTATTCATATAAAACCATCTATCACTGCGTATAAGTGATCATCTGGTAGGTCACCTTCATATAGTTCAATGGCCATTTGTAAAGCAGTGCAAATTAAAACCTATAGGGCTAAATTGTGTGGTAGGAAATCAAGCCTTGATTTACCGTGTTTGTTTACTGGTAAATTTCTCTCGACTGACATTTAAGGCTTCTGGGCTTATTCTTCTCTATCTTAATATTATCATCACATTCTTCCTAGATCTCACGGCGCACTATTAGGGAGCACGACGTAAGAAGGTTTCCAAAACTGTACTTGGTTTATCCCATCTCACATATCATATATCCATGATGAGTCAAAGACTACAACTAGTCAATTTTAGACATTATGTTTAATGTTAGAATATGCTGTGACCAAGACAGAACTTACAGTCACACATGTTGTTTAGTGGGAAAATCAGCAGTGTAAATTTTTATGAATCATTTTGGTCGTATGTTTGGGTATAATCTCCTGGTATCTAGGTTTAGACCAATTATAAGACTTTGGGGACTATCATTCTCCATTTCCGATTATATTGTACGATCGGTAAGTTATAAATGGTTTTGAATTTATAGATGAAAAATTTAGGCTAGATTGAAATTTCTTTAGGAGATTTAATAGGAGATATAAATTTTAATAGAAATAGTTATATTCTTCCACGGCCTTTAGTTGCACAATCCAGAATCTAGTATAAGAATATATGAAGTCATATGACTTGGAATAGATGAACTTTAGTACAACATGATCTGTTGCATGTTTTATCATTTTCCATGTCGCTGATATTGTTCCATTTCTACTACAGGTAAGACCTTAACACCATGAAGCCAGTTTCTTAAACTGATAAAATATCACAGATTAGGTGTCTCACAGTAGATTGGTAACACATGAGAGTTAGACAACATAACAGCTAAGAAAGAGTGGATCTGAGTAATAATACAAATATAGGTAAATGGTGACGAGTTGTTGGTCTCACGGATATTGAGCAATGCGGAGCACAAAAACAACTTAATAAAGCACAAATATTTGAGTTTTCTTGTCACTATACAACGCTGTGTTCTTAAACAAGCATTGGACACTAAATAAAACAATTTGAGAATAATGTGTGTCATTTCTATATTAATAGTAGTGTCTCAATGACTGAAGCCTCAATTAAAAATCCTAGAGATAAGAAAACAACCTAAATATGGTTACCTCCCCCCCAATCCTAGTTAGTTGTAAATCCTCAAATAAAAAATAATAACTTGTGACGCTAATATCGTTGAAGAAAAATATGAAAAAACCTACGTAGCATGAGGGAAGTATGAATCAACTCTTATAAACTACAGCGTTAAAATAAGTACCGAGATATTGGGTTGTACATTTTTCCAATCTAAATTTCCACATGCGTATTGAGGAGACAACCCTCGTGAATAAATTACTAGTAATAACTCAGTCAACAAATCGTATTCCAGTTAGTGAAATCATGTTCTCGTGTATTGGCTCAAAAGTATGTGGGTCGAGTATAAGAAAAAGGTAGTTAAACACAGTTGTTCATCGATCTAGAACGTCCCACCAAATAAGAAAAGTCTCAATCATATAACTACATTACAACAATCGAGTGTAGGGTGAGAGCAACTGTGAACGTGGATCCCTTTTTTTCGACGAAAAGGACCGAATGTGGATCGTCACACAATCCAAACAGAAAATACAGAATTGTTTCCTGTGATCAGTGTAAATATTCTCCCGTGTGTAAAGCGTGTACAAGAAACATAGAATCACACGCGCTGATTTGGATCTTAAAAATAGCTTAATCAAAGAAACACAAACAAACCGAGAAATCATTGACAACATCAGAAGTGAGACTCTCTATAATTGCATGTTCTCCGCTGGCCGGATCCCAAAGGATATCCAAACTTGTCCCCCCACATCAAATCCTGTCACCGTCAATGCACAGATGTCACAAGCCAGAGACGGAAGTCTGATTACACGTGGTATGTGATACTACAACAAACATAACAGAGGTTTATTGAATTGCTAGAATACAATCAACAGAAGAGAAAAATGGAACAGACCGCCCTTCACCCACCTACAGAACTATGAGGACAGAATATGAACAATCAGCCCACAGAGTGCTACATTCCCTCTTGTTTTATAAAGACCGTCGTGTCCCCACATAAGGACAGTCTAGTCAGTTTTTATTTGAGTGGTTCCATCAACAAGAAATGCCAAACTGTCCAACAGGAAAGCCGACAAGTAGGAATAGACCGAGTGTGTTGAAACTGAATAATCCAAACCCTGTATTACACGTATCTTCTGTGTGCAGATGTTTAGTTGGTGGTGTTCACAAATAATCTGGTGGGTGGACCGTCAGACCGGGTTTCTTGGGGTATACTGAATTGAAAGAACAATCTTAATCTTGGACAAACACAACAGCAGAACACTTAACACGTGGTGAAAGATATAGCACACGGGTTAATCCCATGGTATACAGACACACACAGTGAACAAGTTTCCTTGGTGAACTGATTTTTGAATATAGACAGGAAACTTAATTCAACAAAACTGTCCTATAGACGTAAACAAGTTCCCACACAAACATTGTTAGAGAACATAACATTTTCACCAGTTGATACCAGCTTGGCGTGGTGTACTGCTCCCCGTCCAAGAGAGTGGAGAGATCTTGATTGGTCCGGACGTTAACTATAAATACAAGTAGATTAACCCGGTACAAAAACAGATACGGACCAAACAGGATTCTGACCATAAAGCAACGGAGAACAAACCGGTAACAAACCTGGTAAATAGCCCATATCCTAAAAACGAAATCACAGAGAAAAGAATACTGGTGTATATTTAAATTGTGTGTGACAGGGACCGGGCCTGTAGTGGTGAGCAGAGCGGGGGGGGGGAGACATTCGATTCCTCCTACAATCAGGGAACCTCCATCAGGGGATCATCAACCTATCACGCGAAGACGGAATTTCTGTACAGGACGCGCTGGGGTCCACGACATCCGGTGTGGTGATTATAACAACCACAGGCACACAGTACAGATGATTGGGACCAGGAAACACGGTCAATCATCCCTTGTTTCTTCTGTTAACCTGACAGAAACAACAAACAATGGATATACAGAACCGCTACGGCGGACTTGGAAACTTAATTGATGGATAAAACTCAAACCGTTCCTCTGGTCGGGGATCCTAGCAACACGGGGCCAGCACAAGTTGTCCTGTTGATATAAAGATTATTACATGAGAAGTTACTCCTCTGACTGGTTAAGTACTAGTAGTCTGTAGTTTACTGATTATACCAACAGTACAGTGCGTTGGTATATAGAATATATCAAGAGGAGGTACTTGCTTCTGAGCTGGTAGTTACTAGTAGTGACTGGGGGTAGGTGTTACTGATTACCCGAACGACAGTGGTGTGTATATAGATATTAGCAGAGGAAGGGTGTAGCTTCGTTCCGTGACTGGGGTAAGAGGTACTAGGTAGAAAGTGACTGGTAGGTTGGTTGTTACTGATTACCAACGCGAGTGCCGTGTATATAGATATAGTACAGGCGGAGGTACTGCTCTGACCGGTAAGGGTACTGGTAGTAGCGAGCTGTAGTTACTGGTTGAACCGGAAACTACAGTTGGCGTGTTATAGAGGTAATATACAGAAGGAGGTACTCTCCCCTTGACTGGTAGAAGTACTAGTAGTGGACTGGGTAAGTTTGAAGAGCTGGGATTTAGAAAATCAGGTGCGGTGTTAATAGTAGAGATAGTATAGCAGGAAGGGAGGTACGTGGCTCGGAACCTGGGTAAAGTTACTGAGTATACCTGTAAAGATTTTAGCGTGATTAGACCAAAAGGTGGCCCGTTGTAATATAGATAATTAGAACACATAATGATAATCGTGGGTTGAATGAAAGAATCACTTTAAACGAAAGCGAGCTATAGGAACAAAGACCCGGCGCGCGCTCCGGGGTCGCCCGCCATTGCGCATTCTAACCAATTCACAAATAAATCGCTGATTTTGGATTCCTGACTGTTTGAAACCTGGATTAAAACTTTTGAAACGAATTCGGATCTAAGATTAATTATGGATAGGGGGATATTGGTGGGTATGTTTTGATGTATTTGAGTCCATAAAATTAATTTTAATAAAAATTCAAGAGAGTCTGGTTAAGGGAAAGAAGTTTTTAGAAAATTGAATCTTAACAACTCCCCAGGCCCTGCTTCCGTACTAAAGAATATTTTACTTGACCATGGATACAAAATTATTGGCAGCAAATCTTAACAATCCAACTTTAATGACAAAACGAGATGATTCCACTTCCCCCATCGCCGGGGGGGGGGGGGGGGGGGGCGCACTTCATAAATTTTTTATGGAGGCGACGTGCCGCTTTAACATTCGCATATACCCACCCTTCTTTGATATATTTATGATTTGGGAACTTGTATAGCCCTTCTTCCAATATAAAAATTTCTGTTCAATTGGTGAAAACCTTTTCCCATAATGATTTTTCATGGGACTGCTAGCTTTACTTGTGTAAGATTTTATCAGCAGCTTCATTCGCTGCAGCTGGAAGAAAATTAGAACAGGCTTATTTATATAATTAATTGAGTAAAATTAAATTTAACGCTTCAATAATCAAATAATATTTCATGCTGAAATTTCCCTATACATGTTCAAATATAATTCCTGAAAGTGGAAAAAAGTCTACCTATTCCAGCTGCAACAATTCCTATCTATCATAACATATCGGAAATTGCCCCCCCCACCCCCGGGCCCCCAATCGGTTCGCCAAGCTTCTCAATAATTTCTTAAGAATTAGCAATGACCACTCCTATACCAATAAAAATGCTTTAGCGTTTGAATTCAAAATTCCGATATGCCCCCCCGTCCCTAGATCTGGGGGACCATATAGTTTTATTAAGTCGTTTTGCCTGAAAAACTCGGATGGTGCTCAAAATTTTGAAGGTTGAAGTGGATAGCGCTATCCAATAACATGTTTTCCGTGTCCCCAAGAACCTCTTTTTGGAATTCAAGGTTTATTTTTTTTTTCCTTCCTTCTGAAACAAAGATAACGAATCAGTGGATTTGTATCGTTCTCATATTATTCCCACAAGAAATAAGGCAAAATTAAGAAGTGTGGGGCACACTGACCCCTTGGCTACATATATTCGAAGGTGGGTTTTAGGTTTTTTTGCGGTAGGAGGCCAAAAGTAAACATCCCCCTGTAAGATTGGTCCCCACACATATGGTTTCGGGTTGTTTCTGATAATCTTACAGTCCCTGCGGAAACGTTCTAACTTTTACATTTTTTCCGTGCGGTCATTCGTGCGTTCTGCCGTGCGGCACTGTGCGTTTCAATCCATTTTTCATTCAATTGTTCAGCATGCGGTTCAACCGTGCTTTTCAGTATGTCCCCTTTTTCATTCCATGTTTTCCAGCATGCGGTCACCGTGGCATTGTGGGTAAAGTAAAACGTTTTTTGTTTCAGGACTGTAACTTGCAGAATTTGTAGTTCTCTGAAAAAAGATTGCGGAGATCTATCAACAGAACTGTAAGCTTCCCCTCTGGAAAAAAAAAATTTGGGATAGATCCTCCTCTGATTTGTTGGTATCAATACAAATTAAAGGTAATAATTTAAATTCACTTTTACTTTTTGTAATACAAAAGTTCTGATAGAACAAAAAGCACAAAATACACAGAGGAATGTTTACATATGCACCCCAAATTCCCCCAAATTTTGAGAAAACAGTTTATGGGTTGGGAAATACTTAAAAATAGAAATTCAAATATAAATAATAAAAAACCGGGGGATTCTCCTCGCCTGTAATTTATTTTTTTTGTTTCTGTAAATCCGCCGGCCGCTCCTATGCCCAATGATAAATACCGCTTTCTCGGGAAGGTAAACGATTGACAAACTCTGGTTAGAATATATATTTATAATGTAAAATTATGTCCGGTAGGTTTTGTCTTGGTTTATGTGAAAAAATAGTTTCAATCATATTTTAAAATTTTTAAGAACAAGAGACCCCACGGGCCCCCTTAAAAAATCACCCTGATTAAATCCAAGTCCAAAAGAGGAAGCTCTCATATTTTGTGCTTTAATATGCCTTTTGTTGTCCACATAATCGTCCCTTTCAAAAATATGAATAATCAATTTTTCAAGATGAAAAAATGGAAAGTTTTGAAAGCATAAAAATCATTTTCAACATTCCCTTCACCTTCAAATGAAGACTTCCCATTTAAACATAAGTGTATTATATCTATTGGTTTAATATTGAAGATGTTTTAAATTATCAAGGACCTTATGATTATTCTGTTTCTTCTCTCTTCAGAATATCATCGTCTTTCTTGAACAGTTTTAGGGAAATATAAGTAAAGCGGGGTCAATACTTTGTCCTTTTTTTAGCAGATTCAAGATTATTTAAGCCAAAGCTTTTTGTTCAATATAACAACAGAAAAAAAATCAAACAAAAAACAAAAAAAACTTTTGAAGATATCCATAGTATATGATTTTTCGATTCCTCCAACATAATTAGATCGTGTGAAAGGATAGTTATGAAAGAATCACAAAAATTCCAATACGTAAACGAGATTATTTAGTAATATTTTTTTTACGTCCTTTTAAATAGCGCAGATGTAAACGATATGCGCTAAAATTAAGCCGAATTGTGATAGATTTTTCAAAATATTGCCAAAAAAAAACTTTCATTGGTTTATGATTTACTTAATTCAAATTCTGACGAGAATATACAATAGTTAACTCATAAACCGTTCTTTTTCATTTTCTATGACACAGTTAAGACTTTTAATATCGTGGATTTGTTCCATTATGCCCAAATGCTAACCTATCGCCACACAAGCTAAACATTTTATTATAACACTCCCTATATAACCTTCCCCCTACACAAGGCGGTAGATTAGGGACGTTACGGGGTACTCGTGTCAAAAATACCCTCCGCGGTAATTAATTGGGAAAAGTACTTTTCTCAAACAGCCTAATACGCATCGTGAAAAGTTAGGCTGAGATTATAGTGTTGTAAGTTTCATAAGGAATGAAATTGTTCATTGCAAATATGTAAAGATTTCAACGACAATGTATACAAAGCAAGTATTAGAATTTAGGAAATTAGGGCTAATGCTATTCAAGGTTTTGCATGCCAATGTTTATCTTTGAAAAGATATGGTATTGTTCAAAAAGTGCGTTTTGATAGCAAAATCAATTCATTTATTTGAGAACGCAAAACGCCATCGGGTGGAGTGAATAAGTGGTAATCCATGTTGAGTGAAAACATTGCACGCTCATCTGAACATCTGAACTAACCATGTAATCATGCTGTAAAGTGGGCAATAATCCTACCATATGATCTGACACAAGTTTTACAAGTCTTTGACTATCAAAAAGTATTTACAACAGCAGTATTGAAACGTGTGGTGTTCAGATTTGCATGTTTTCAAAAACATGCTTGTGTAACCGGGCTTTAGGTATCTAGGGGGGCAAACGTTTTTGATTAAACGACTTTTGGTTGAATATTAGATGTTTTGGAAATACGCGCAATGGTGCCAATAGAATTGAATACAACATCAGCAAATACGTGTGGAGTTGGTTTTGGTTTAACAACATGGGCTACCATTTTTTTTTTCTTGTGGACTCTGGCCATTTGGAGTATTATCTCGTTGTTTGAACTCGAGTTGAGACACTAGTGTGGGGGATAACGGTGTGGTTTTGATTAACATACTCGTAACACGTGTTGTCTAATCAAACGTACCCTAGAAGTTTGACGCAGCAAATGGGCACGAAGGAAAACTCGACGTAACTACTGAGTTACTTGGACTGGTGCTGTGAAAGGATGAAATTGATGTCATACAAATTGAAATTAAAAGCGCGCAAATCATTGGAAGTTATTCTTTTGCCTTATAAATCCAATGACAAAGGGCGAATATTATTTGTTATTTTGATCGC
>CAJDSM010144994.1:4543-21472 GCA_903981925.1 Ostrea lurida
CATTTAGTTTTTTTTTTTAGTCACAACAGAGTAACCTTGTTGTAGTGTCTACTGCCTAACAGTATACAACCTCACACTTCTGTTGAACAGACCAGCAGTCCCTCTGTCTGTCAGACGGGACAGCTGACTGCCTCCACTTTTACGCCTCACACTTCTGTTTGACAACCAGCAGTCCCTTGTCTGTCAAACGGGAATAACTGCCTCCAGTATACAGCCTCACACTGCTGTGACAACCAGCAGTTCCCCTCTTCTGTCAGACGACACTAACTTGGCCTCCAGTATACAACCTCACAGCTTCTGTGACAACAGCAGTCCCGTCTGTCTGTTCAGACGACACTTAACTGCCTCAGATACAGCCACACTGTCTGTGGCAACCAGCAGTCCTCTGCCTGTCAGGACGACACTAACTGCCTCCAGTATACAGCTTCATATTCGTGACAACCAGCAGTCCTCTGTCTGTCAGACAACACTATGTCAGTAACCTCTCAAACCAGACATCTTCAACTATAGCTCGTCTTCACGACATGTGGATCGCAGCAAATAGTGTTCACGCAGGCTAAGATAACTCTAAACCAAAACCGGTCATAGCAGTAACATCGTGCTCTGACATGTTTTCGAATACCTATCTAGACACATAGGATGCTTTGTCTACAGATTACACCATATGAGCTAATACCCATCAGAGATGAGGCTCAGCGACGGACATAGTGACCAGTTCGAGACAAGGAAGCTACGCTATCTTCTCGGCACCTATCCCCACCCCTTGTGATAATCCACGGCGATTCCGGTGTTTTTGCCTTTACTCTATTCTTTCATATAGGAGTGATGAGTTGTGAAGACTATTTTTTTGAGTTGCGGCACCTTTCTCATAAATATGGCCGAAAAATACGAAATATTATATATTATTAATATATACCCCCCGCCCGAAGGATTAAGCAGGCACGGAAATGACCAGACAGCAACAATGACAGCAACGATTACACAAGGCACGATCACACGAACATGTAGCAACAGCAGCAATACAGCAACAATTTACAACAGGCACATCACACGACTGTAGCAACAGCAGCATACCAGCAACAATTACGGAACAGGCGAACATCAACGACTGTAACAAACAGGTACGGTATACGTATTCTAACCCTTAGATCCGGATCCTCATAGTCTCTCATTTCGCTCCCAAGCCCTTTTATCACCACACAGTCAGCAATAGCACCACCCATAAAATGCAACGGAATGCTGACATAAATCTATTAGAGCAGGACAACTGAAAGCATCTATTATTAGAGTGATGATGTATCGCGTGACGGGATGCGTATTCGACTTTCATCGGGAATCTATACTTCCTATTCCCGAGACTTGGAGTTTTCTACAAACATACAGCAGTGCTCCTATACGCAAACAGTTTTCTTCGTCCACAAATTCTTCAGCAACTATGTATCACAGCAACTACTGATTATTGTGCCATAGAAGCTTTAATAGGTATGATGTATCGGGTGATTCATTTTCAGATTCTCGAACTCGACGCTACTTTCCTATTGTTCGCCGAGGACTTGGAGTATTTGTCCAATACATTGCGTCCCTTACACATATTTCGCCACCTAATTCCTTCCAGAAGAACACTGATGCATCCCAGACTACCTATGAGCTATTTGCATTGAAAGCTTTAACTACTAGGTATAATGTATCGTGGGACAGCACGTATTACAATCATCCAGACATTCTACTTTCCTATCCCGAGGACTTTCGCAGTTTTCAAAATACAGTGCCCTTATACATTTTTTCGTCCACAATCTCTCGCAACTAATGATATCCACAAGACGGTATGATATTCTGCCAAGGAGCTGCTATACTAGGTTATGATAATCGGAGGATGCATTTTCAGATTTATTGGACACAACGGACTACTTCTGCTTTAGCCTCCGTAACTAGCATAGAATATTCATAATATGACGACAGTACCCAGGTAACAAACATTGGCAGTAACCATAATTTCTGACAACAATAGATCACAGCACTTGCTGATTATTGACATGCAGTCTAATAGGTGTTATGGGTGCTATGGGAATACCATTTTCAGAAATAAGCAGCAAATACCGGACATGTAGTCCATCAATCTATCAGTTTGATCGAGACCTCAACATATATCGATTACAAAACATATGGACTTTGACAGTTTTAATGAGGCCATTACAAGCGGGGGTATCACTAAGTGAGCATTTGCCACAATCTCTTGTTAAATTCTGGCTAATCTGGGAAATCAGATGTATGATGACATACAAATAGGCGAAATAAAAATCACCACCATAGATTTAGCGCCTCGACAAGTACTTTTAAAATCCTAATATACTAAATTAACAAAGTCCAACCCGAATTGGAGGCAGCACCTGTATTTTACTTCCAAGCTGGTTATCACCGATATCTGTCAACGACTTTTTGATTTCATCAAGTAAGTTCTACCCTGAAGTTAACAAGACAAGATACTCATGTTGTTTGCGCATATGTTTAGGAAAAAACTGTCAAAATACGAAAACATGACATTTAGAACCAGACGGACGAACCGGGCAACTGAATGTATTGACGAGATAACGAAATCAAAATATCAATTCTACCCAAATTCAACATACCACCACAAGAGTCAACATATCAACTTGAGTCGTTTATACTTTCAAACATAAGAGTCCTTGTAGTAACCAATGATAATTTTTAAGGTTGCGAACCCCCCACGACGTAAAGAAATTCCCAACACGGCTACCCCCGAGGGCAAACCGATATGTACAAGGCACGGGGACGGATCTTCAAATACAGAAGCGCCGGACTGCTACAAGATCGAATTTCTTATGTTTAGCTGAACAGCGATTATTGTGAAGACCAGACTGACCTTTTGTCAAGGAGACGAGAGAATTCATTAGCTAGGACTGGCTGTGGAAGGGGCAAGGGGGAGGCAAACTGGCAAAGTCCGAACAAGCAAAAAAGCAAACAAAAACCGTAATATGGAAAACGACAAATGGGGTGCAGGGGGGTGGGGAGGGCATGGGCGAGGAAACCGGAGGATCAAAAATGTAAGCGGGACAAGAAAAATGGCAGAGGGAGCATGATGGAGAACATGCCCACCGGAGAAACGGCACTGCACTATGGGGGACGCCGGCACCAGGCCGAGGGAAGGGACTGGCAAAATTGTGAGGCTTTGATGCGCCACGCACGGCAGGAACACGCAGAGACACAAGGGATGTGAGATCGCGAGGAAGCGGGACACACCACCGGCGGTCGGACACAGGCATCGAGGCTGCGGGACCGGCTGCATGACCCGATGTAACAACAGATGACCCGCCCCCAGCAGTCGCTGCTGACGACACGCAAGGGGGTTAACTGAGCAAGGACCTTTATGCCAACCCGGATCCCCCACGGGGCAGAAAAGGAAAGAAACGCAAAGAGAAACAGGCAAGGGGTGGATGGCTAAAATTAGGTGCAGTTGAGCAGAAAAAAATACGGACATGCAGACAGAGGGTGGGGGGTGTGGGCGCACAAAAGCATTTCGACTGTCAACGATGCAGTGCCCCCGCCACATAGTGCAGCCCTTTAACACCCCAAGCAACTTACCCAATAACCCTGCCCCCAGACAGTGTGCCCAAAGCAGTTCCCAAATGACCCTCTACAACGAGGGCTCAAGGGGACTAGACAACAGCGGCTTTACCAGATGGCAGGTGCGCGATCAAAGTACAGAGTCCAAAACCCCCGCGTCCGCACGACGTCGGCGAAAGAGTCGTGATCTTGGACAGCAATCGACGACGTACATCACAACCTGGCAGCAATAACGCGAACTTCCGGTGAGACATCTAGCTGTGTGTTCGGTGTGACCGTTGGAACATAAGTATATCACACGTTTTTGCTGAATCAGACGAAAGGACCGGTTGGGCGGCGGGGCTGAACAGGAGCGTGATGCAGAGTCTTCCAAATCCCAGTCGGACACGGTTAGCCATACAGAGTTCTTTACCTGATGCTTACACTAGGTGCCTTACTGGATCTTAGTGTGGCATAGTGCAAGGGCGGAACTCGGTGAATGGGGGGGAATCAGAGGGAAAAAAAAACGGCCACGGAGCTGGGAAGTTAAGAGAGTTATTAGAACGACAAAGCCCAAACGGCAGGTTGTACAGAAGAAGCAAATTAGTTACTCGCGGTTACGTCAATAAAGACTCTAGACGACTGCGTGGATGTATGTGAATTCGCTAAAAAGGAGACAAAGGGTTTATGGTGTGGTTAAAAATCGTGCAACATGTCGAATAAGAATGTGCATTGGTGTGGCAGAGAGAGAAATAGAAGTGTGGGTACATGGGACATTACACCGGCAAAGATTGTAAGGGACGCCACCCGATGCCTTACTGGAATAGCAGGCAAATTTGTGGAATTATGTCTCCTGCTCTTCAGATTGACGTCTCCCGGCCAACTACGAAATAGACTTGAACGGGCAAGATATCGTGAAAAGCCTGTCAAAACATATGCCTGAGAATCGACTCATGCATCTCTGACAAATCGCCTGGCCTTCTGATCTTAGCAAAATCTTGGTTAAAGCGCGTCTGTCTTTGGTGTTTTCTACGTGGAGGATGTGTTCTCCATGTATTGTAGGTTCGAGCCGAGGTACACAAACGGACCAACCTTACAGGCCCTGCAAATGGGCAAGGCGCCGTCGTCACAGGGACACAGGATGGTGTCGAGCTCGACGACCGGAATGGTGTAAAGCGGCGTTTCGTTCTGCGTTCACGAGCTTGAGGGCCCGGACAAAAAGGCCTTAGAAGATCTTTCTATGGGTATATGGAGTTGCAATTTCGAAACGGTGGTCATACACTAAAACAAACACGTAGCCGGTATGTACAAGGAGACAAGCTAATTATCCAAAACTGAGAAGCGACTGCCCACAAGGTGGGGTGGAGATCAAGTGCGATAAGGCCCAGGACCTATTCTGTTCAGATAAGTTAATATGCCCTTGGAAGACCGCGTCACCCACCCCCCCTGGAGAGGAGTCGATTACATGGTATTAAATTTTTGAACCCCACACAACAAGATACATTTACATGGCTCAGTCCCGTGATAAGTGTCATCATGCTAGCCCCGCGTATGTTAAAAGGACGAAAAATTTAATTACTGGATACAGGATAGATCAATCACGTACAGTCTCATTAAATTTAGAAAATAAACGAAAAACAAGATGTTTGAGCAAACACCAAGCACCCTCTGTTGGGGACCCCCACCCAAATCACAGGAGGTCGGGTTATCATAGGTGCTCTCAGAGGATGTGTAGGTTTAAGTGGGCTATCCCCTCCTTCGGCAGGTTGAATTAGGAAGCCTGCCAAATAGTTCTCGAAAGTGTTAAACAATACACGCAACCTGACAAAGTTGAAAAATGCCCACATAAAATTAAGTAGGATGGAGTCCAATAAAAACCTTTATGACTACCAGAAGAAGGAGGCTGGGAGCAATACATACATACAACACAGCCAGATCGACTTCCCACAGCACGAGGGCCGAGCCTACCGAGTTTACCTCCACACCCAGAAAATTCAAGAGGGTGGTATCGAGACAAACTGCAGGGGAGAGTGTGGACAAAAAATGAAGCTGGGGAGCATCTAGACCAGGTGGAAGAGATTATGGCTAAAATAGGTGAGACCCGAACATCAGACAGCATTTGAAGCTTCAAATACAGTAATTATGAAAACGTAAGTGATAATTTGGTAGAGGATACCCCTATAAATTGTTATCAACAGAACCACCTCGAATTTAACGAAAACTTGACCTGTGGACCTTACAAAAGGAAGCGTGTGAACTGTGTTGGGAGTAAACGTCCGGGAAGGTGATGTGCAACAGAGGCGGGAGATTTCGTGTATTAAGGCGGTGTTGAAGCAGGCCTGCTGCCCATTGCCGGCCCATTTCGTAAGAAACTTGATCATGACGCAGTACAATGGCGCTCTTGGACTAGATGAGATTTTGGGATACTCTAATCTGAGAAGGCAGAAAACTTGAAAGTCCAACACAGTGAGTGCGCAGCAAACGAGCAGAGAGCGGGGCAATAAAGGAGTGGGTGGATAACCTCGGAGTGGAAAAACGGATATGGCCTATCCGATAAGTAGGGGATTAGCTTTGAAAACATAAGAAGAGTGGAAGAGGGCATCCGAGAAATGCGAGCTATGCCGAGGCGCAAAGTGAATATGGAATCATGGAATTCATGAGTGGTATGGGTACAGCCCGAAGCCCGCTAGGATTTAGGTTCGTAGGCCCAAGGGGAGTTAAACCCATGATACAGAAATAGGGTTGCGAAATAAGTATATCCCAAGGAATGTCACGAGAGCAAGATCCATGGGAGGAAGACTCGGGGATTAAGACCCGTGTGTAACCTATACATATATGGTCGTAGCGTTGGCTACCTCCTCAGGAATATTACTTAGAGTGGCATCCACACAATATGAGAATGAAGCACATAGGTCAGATGGTGAGGATCATTATAGATAAAACGTCGTCAATATATCGAAATGAAGAGTCCAGTTGTTTACCCGAAAGGCGATATACCGCGAATTAAATGTTTGCTAGTCAAATATATCCTTGTTTGGTTCAACTGGCCCTGATAGAAATCTATGGGGAAATGAATAATTTACTCACCCCAAAATCTTATACATCGTGAAACAACTAGAGATGCCTGTTCCTGATCAAATACACCAATGAAATACACTCGGGAGCCCAGTGGGGACCGCCGGTATGAAAATAGAGTAGGTCGGGCTCTGAAGCACCCACTCTGCTTTATCTGTGCGCCTGTTTAAGAGGAAGACTAATATGGAAACCACGACAGTTCCATATATAGGATGAGTATGGCGCTTCGAATCTGTATGGCCATGGAGGTAACACCGTGGGTGTATGGATACCCAAAGCATTGAGGTAGGGGGAGATGTGACACACGCCTCAAAAAAGTAATCGCCCTTCGTCTGAAGACTACAAAGGCCACGCCCGTCCCATGATGAGACCAGAGGCAATAAGGACCTAGGTCGGAACCGCCACTCTCTTTACACCCTCCTTCCACCTGTAGGGACAAAGTCCACAGTCCGCTCGCCGAAGTTGCTCCAAGTCCCTGGGTGTGGGGAAAAAAGTAATTTCGCGGAGGATGAAATAGAAAAGAACAAATAATCCGCCTAACCTACATGTAGCCCGAGAAAAGGAGATAAGTGAGATTGCAGAGACACCATTTGATTGGACGACAAGCCGTGTACAAGAGGCCGATCAAGCCCTGTTAAAATAGATGATACAACAATGGGCTTTACATAGGGTAAGTCGCTTCGTTGCATCACCAAAACCTTTTGATATATACTTTGTGTGTTACTGTAGTTACCGAGGGAACTGTAACCTCAGCACGCTTTGAATATTACGTTTTGTTGTTTACTTGTACGTGGGAACTGTAACCTCATGCCACGCTTTGATATTATTACTTCTTGTGTGTTTTACTGTAGTACAGCCGAGGAACTGCTTTACCTCAGCACGCTTTGATATATTACTTTTGTGTTTTACTGTAGTACAGAGAACTGTTACCATATCACAGCACGGCTCTTGAGTATATTAACTTTTGTGTGTTTGACTAAGTACCGTGTGAGGAACTGTTTAACCCTCAGCTACAGCCCTTTTGATATATTACTTTTTGTGCGTTAGCTGTAGGTCCGAGGAGGAATTGTACCTCAATGCACAGCTTTGATGACTTACCTATTTGATTGTGTTTACTCAGGTATTGGAGAACTGTTTACCTATCAGCACGGCTTTGATATATTTACTTTTGATGTGTTTACTGTAATGCGGCGCAGAGAACAGTTACTCTAAGCATTTGGAATATATTATCTTTTGTGTGTTTATGGTAGGTACCTTTTTCGATATGGAGAACTGTTACGTTTCAGCACGCTTGATAGATATAATTATTTTGGGTTTTACGTAGAGGTACGACGGAGGAACTAGTTACCACTCAGCACGTTTGAATAGTATTACTTGTTGTTGTGTTTTACTGTAGGTGCCAGAGGAATTTGTTAACACTCAGGCACGCTTGATATATTACTTTTGTGTGTTACTGTAGATACCGGAGGAACGTACCTCAGCACGCTCTTTGATATAATTACTTTTGTGTGTTTATTGTAGTGCCAGAGGAACTGTACCTAGCACGCTTTGATATATATACTTTTGTGGTTTACTGTGGCGCCGGAGGAACTTTTACCTCAGGCACGCTTTTTGATAGATATTACTTTTGTGTGTTTACTTAGATACAGGGGAACTGTTACCTAGGGCACGCTTTGAATATATTACTTTTGTGTGTTTACTGAGGTACAGGAGGAAAACTGATTAACCTCAGCATGCTTTGATATATTCTTTGTGTGGTGTTGTACTGTAGGGCGCCGGAGGAACTTTATACCTCAGCACGCTTTGATATATTACTTTTGTTTGTTACGTAGGTACAGGAGAACTGTTACCTAGGCACGTTTGAAATATACTTTTGTTTGTTTACTGTAGTACAGAGGAACGTTACCTCAGCATGCTTTGATATATTACTTTGTGTGCTCTTATTGTAGGTGTTGGAGGAACTGTTACCTCAACACGCTTTTTGATATATACTTTTGTGTGTTTACTGTAGGATACAGGAAGGAACTGTTACGCTCACATAGCTTTGATACATTACTTTTTGGTGTTTATTGTAGGTGTTGGGAACTGTTACCTCAGCATCTGCTTGATATATTACTTTGTCGTGTTTATTGTTAGGGTTGGAGGAACTGTGTACCTCAGCGTGCTTGATATAACAGTTAAAATATCTCGGATCTCGAAAGTCGAGGGACTTCAAAAAACTTCGAGATATCCGGGGGTTCGCGAGATATCCAAATTCGATCTTCAACATTTTTTTTTTGGACGAGGATATCGCGTGTTAGGTCGTATTTGGCGGCGACACTAAAAAAGTGCCACAGATTGATCCAAAGCTGTTAAACTATTTATCGAAACCCGGGGTGCTACCTGTGGGAAAAAAGCAAGGTAGATCTGGACGACAATCATCATTTGTTTCTAGAAGCCGCGGGTGTGAGCGCCGTGACGAAGGTAGGCCGGTATGGTTAAGCAGGACCGGGAAAAATTTGACGCACTTTTCGGAGATAACAGGTGAATAGGGCATGGGACCTTGAAAATACTTCGACAAACGGGTATCGAGATAACCGTTGTTACGAGGATATCAGGAGTTTTTTAAATCATTATATTAGGGGAAAAGCGGGCCAGGACCCCGGTCCGTCGACTTTTCGACATAAGGCGGGTATTCGAACCATAAACCATGTTCGAGATTACAGGTATTTTACGTGTATTTACTTTTGTGTCGTTTATGTAGGTTGTGGGAGGAACTGTTACTCAGACACTTTGATATATACTTTGTGTGTCTTACTTATACGGTACCGGGGAAACTTTACCTCGGAGCGGACGCTTGTGATATAATTACGTTTGTGTGTTTATACTGGGTAAAAGGAGGGGTGACCGAGGGCAGCGGAAACCGAACATAGCTATTATTAACATGTCAGAGTCACGCACCTCGATAGTGGATGAGAGCGAAACGGGAGAAATAACAAGGTTAACCTTTTGTTTGAAGAGTGGAGGATTTAACGTTGATGAGTAAAACTGAAGAGGGCGGATTGTCACCGAACGATAAGGAAAGAGAAAGTACGAGACGCAGTAGACCAAATGGACAGGAGTGAAATCAAGAGAAAAAGTACACCCCGATGCCCGAGGAAAGCTCTACCCATTGTGAACTATTTATACTAATAAGATTTCCAATGTGATAGTAACCTCCTTTTTTTCCAGCGACAAGCTCTTGTGCATTAGTTAGTGAAATTATGTCACTGGAACAGGAGTTTGGCGAAAAAATTGGAAAGTAATTTAACTTCAATAGGGGGCAGAAGGACAGGGGAGCTAAAGTGATATTATAGTGGATGTTTGGCACCAGCCATGCTTCGTAAAACTCCTTCCAGCTCTTTAACATGTTGACCCCAATTTATGGGCTGCAAGCTCAGTAAAGGGTGATGGGCCTTCGGATGGAACACTAGTAGAAGAATTATATGTATCGAGCTATTGCAGTTGGAGATATTGTGGTAATCAGTGACAGCTTAAGAATTACGTGGGATATTTGTGGGAGCTGGAGTTGACATTCTTGTAAAAAGGTATCATGTAGGCTGTTCCAAATGAGAGAGAAAAATTGGGGCCGTAGTAAAAGCAGGAGCCGCGCGACCGGGAGGCGGGAGTTTTAAAAGAAAACAATATAGACAGGTTCCATGTTGCTATTCAAAGTGAATAGCTGGTAAGCTTGAATGGTATACTTAGCGAAAAGAGCTTTAGATAGACCTAAAGACAGAAATCTTACGACCCAACCCAGAAATTGATGAGGGTTGCAAGGCGGCAATGAAGGAAACCTCGCCCGCGAATGTTAAAGAGTCATTGACAGGGTATAATGAAAAATGTAAATAAGTGGCAAAAAGTAAGGGTACGCATTCAGGTATGGTGTATGGCGAGACCACAATATCGAAATGTCGCGTGGATGTGGAAGAACCCCACGCCTATCATTTGAAAAGAGAAACGCTAGTGTGGTTTCGGAGGGCCCAACCATTTGAGTGGAACAGAGTGTAAGAGGACTGGAAAAATGTTGTGAAGGACGGATGCTGCTATAGTAGGGCGAGGTTCTTGGTGCGCACTCTATGGTTACAGTGTACCGGTTGGTGAGCCCCGGTTGGTATGCGAGAAAACATCGTAGATACGCTGCAGCCACGCTGGATCTGAAAGAGTCGATACTCCTAATATGGAAAAGACTTGTTTTCGTGGATAGAGCGTACCGGTACTACCAAAATAATATACAACTAAAATTGCCTCCAATAATCCGTTGAGGATCCTGTAGGTGGGCGGAGGAACTGTTACCTTCAGCACGCTTGACACGAAACTCTTTGTTACACCTGTGCGCAAGACAGTGAAAATTGCAGCTCCGACAAAAAATGAGAAAGTTGGAAAAAGAACCAAGTCCTCTGACATTTTGGAAGGGGATACCGTGGAAGAGAATTTAGATTGCGCTAGGATTCTTTGTGTCATGGCCAAGCCATTCATGGATCAGATCAACATTCGAATTCAAAATGGAAATCTCTTTCTCAGGTTTTGCTGTTTCTTTTCAGTTAAACAATTCTGTCTGTTGATTTCACTCTGAGCAGTATTTTGTTATATTATGAACATTTTTAATCACCTTATTTGCATGTAAGAAAATAATATGATATGTAAGTCATAGACGAGCAAAATGATCTTAGGCAGCTGGACGCAACATTTAAAAGATATCAGGCATAAAATGTCAAGAATAGCGAACTAAAAAATTCAAAATAATTGGAACATGATTAAGGTGTTTGCATTTGCTGAATGTGTTTTATGTCATAGAGGAAATTATTGACTTAAGGTACAAAATATATTTTCATTCAAGTAAGATATACAGTGAGTGGCCGCGTTGCTCTTACGCTAATATTTCGGCGCTGATCTAAGAAAGATCATATTGCATCTGCGTCATCGAAATCATCGTAATTTTCGCCCTACTTCCCCAAATTGCTACGTATCCAAGACTATCATTGTCCTTGATTTCGAGAAAAAAAATTTTTTAGATAAACAAGTTTATACAGAATAAGTGACAATACTAGCATGTAAAAAAAATTTGAATTACAACTCTATATATGCCATACTTTCATTTCACCTTACTTATCAACGATGATAATCATCGTAAAGTAACAATCAAAGTAAATATATAAAATAGATAACAATACATTGGGTATTAATTTCATTCAATCAGTTTTAATCCCGAGTCAGTTTATTTTCCGTCTACTACTGATTTGCCTTTTTTATTTTAATATCAAACAATAAGGTGGAACGTTAAGCGACGAGATATATTATACAACAGTCTGGGATTGCATATGCGAGCCATATATTACCAGTTCATACCTAGTTGTTTGAGAGAAAAATCTCTATGCAAATTACTTAATCCGTATCGATAATAAATTTTCTCCACATTACAAAAAGGAAAGCTCTATTGATCTATCTAGGTCAATGGGATTTAGGCCCACACGACTGGTTGGTCGGTTTTTGAGGACCACAGATAAGCGCGTCTTTGGAAAATGCAGTGGTACCTGCCATATGAGTTTGCCATCGCGGGATTGTTGCGTGAAGGCGACACGCGTGCGTACGATGCATAATTCTCAGAGTCGGCAAGCACGATGCACTGAGTCATCAAATGACATGTATATACTAATAATAACCACACAGTAGATAATGACGATCCTTGCTAATACTAATAAACACCTATTACGTACTTAGCTCAAAATAGACATCCGAGCTTGATCCACTCTAACGCCTAGTATAGTCGGTGCCTATTGCATTTCACCCAGAGAATATGCAGATACAATGTATTTACTACCTGTTCTCCTTCACTCATTATAAAATTTATTCTATCAAATATACCCATATTATGATCTATGACTCTAGTAACTTCTGGTCATATTACATCGGTTATTTTAAGATATGTGTACGAGCATAAGAGATACGGTAGCTAGAATGACACTGTATTGCATCACAATAGGGACCGACATTTGCCTTAGTAGGGATCGGTACTCCAGTTGGCATTTGAAGCTTAGTACCCTTGTTTTATATGATGACTATGACAGACGCATATATCACCTATAAAAACAAGTGCCGTGCTGTGTGAGTGTTAATTCAACCAATCTACATCTCAGAACGTTACATTATTTTGAGGTGGCCCTGTAGAGGCCGCAACACTGTACAGGCGTTTTTCAATGGACGAGCCTGGCACATTAGCTAGCCGCGCATTCAGATTCACCCTCTTCCTCCAAACGCGCAACATTCTACGTATACTCCAAGCACAGATCA
Source organism: Ostrea lurida (assembly GCA_903981925.1). NCBI lineage: Eukaryota > Metazoa > Mollusca > Bivalvia > Ostreida > Ostreidae > Ostrea > Ostrea lurida. The sequence continues at coordinate 17,489 of CAJDSM010144994.1, forward strand.
TCTGAATTTTAATCACATAAAAAGAGATGTACATGAATGGCGCGAAAAAAAACATAATATAATCTATAAATAATATAAACAAAACCGAAGATGTTTAGTTTATTTAGAGTTGAATATTAGAATATATATCTTCTTTCCCAGTCATTGGATTTAAATTCAGATACCTCCGTTGCGCTCACAAGCGCGAGAAAGGGGCAAAGTTATTATAAGCCGACATGAAAGCTATGTTTCTGCACTCGAAAAGACATCCGCAAGAAGGGCCGGAGTGAAGTTGCAACAGTACAACAACTTTCCTCGGCGTAAGAGATATGACTTCCGGATCCGGGGTAGGATTATGTGGTCCCGCATCCCCTTGGTTCGTAAGAGGCGACCTGAAACTTAGGCACGCGATGACATTCGGGTATGAGATCTCGAGCAAAAACCGATGCACCGTGCGCATTTCAACAGGTTCCCAGGTTACAAGCAGTTATGTTGCATCGAATAAAAAGACCCTCACCTGGCGCAAAGGGCCCTGAGTGGACCGAGCATAGCCGAAATTGTTGCTAAAAGTCCCTTCACCAGCAATTGGACAACGTTTCCATATGACGATGATATAAAATATCTGGAGATTTGGTTCAGAGACAAACAGTAACTGAAATTAAACAGAATTTCATTGACCAGATGCAATCCTTAGGATGGACTCGTCACAAAGCCTTACCCGTAGCTGGGGTATATTAGTCCGACTAAGACAGCGAAGGTTCCTCTAGAAATATAATCGGGGTTTTCCTACCCTAGAAGAGGCTACCTCCCAGTTGAAAGACTCAGCATCTTTATAATCCGATCAGAATATATGACGCCAACCATGAGATCCCCCCGCGCGCTGTTCATCCAAATTAGTATCTAGAAGCTAAACCACACGGGCAATCAGACTAGGTGAGTTGGAGCTGATTTGCCACGATGGATTGTGGGTGCGTGGGTCAGGTATTAATTGAGACGCATCGCCACTAGGAATATTTATAAGGTGCTGCAAAGCTTGATCCTGAATGTTCTCTGCCTGCTTTGGGCAACCCTGGGCATAATCCAATAAAACGTTATTTATCCTAATCAACATCTAAACTCCCATCTTAAATATTCTTATTCCCAAAGCTTCCTAACCTCAGGTCCTTGATCTGAAATCGCAAAACTGAATTAACCCTAATAAAGATTGGACTTAACTTACTAAGCCATTGGATCCAAGGTCCAAATAACTCTTACGCCCTAACCCTAAATCGGAAAACCCTCCTAAGAATCCGCACTTATCGGCATATTGATTCTTTAAATTCATTATAAGTTTTAATCGGCTTTATGTAATCCTTTATCCTTAAATGCATGTTGTGTATCTATTTAATAACCCATACAGGTTCTCACTGCACACTACCAGATTACCCCTATCACCTAAACCTTATTCTTAATCCCTAAACTTTAACACTAGTATTACTCCAAAACCTAATTTAACTGTTATTGCGAACCTTAACTTTTCACTCATCGACGCGACCTATGGAAATGCATAGGTTAGCGCACATCTCACAATTATATTGTATTGTAAAGAAAATAACGTGTTCACCAACAAAAACAATAATGACTTCTCTTGGCAGTTAGTATACGTTTCCAATTTTTTTTGTCATTCAATTCATGACAAAATGGTTTGAAGGATTTTAGAGTAGTAGCGAGGAGAACACCTCTCAGTTCTTCAAGAAACAGTAGATCCTACTATATGGGGTAAAATTACTGAGTCTGTATAAAGGAAAAAAGAGTTGCCAGCAAAGTAAGAGCGAACAGTAAAAGGTCTTGCAAAGTTTTTCGCCGTATTCACTTCCCCTAATGTTCCAACAGGTACATGTGGTATACCGGAGCTCTGATTATAAACATGAACGCTCCGGAGAGGCCCATGTGGAGCTCCTGATATAATTATGAAGAGATTTGGCTACTGTACAGAGTAAGTAATTTTAGTGGAACGAGAGGATGAGCCGATCAAAGTCTCATTTCAATGGAAAACAACACATGACTTTTGCGTGACAGTGAAAAAAATCTATACAATATGACTGGCGAATTGGTATGAGTTCTATACTACGGGCAAATCGTTAGTCTTTTAGCATTCGGGTTCAGTTTCACGTATTTTCACAAAAAACCAGCATCGGTTCTTTTTCAGCAGCAACATGAAGAAATATTGACTCGGTGTTCATCTTCTATTTGTGCAAATACGTGAGGCGGCCGGGGGAGATAAAGAAAATATGAAGGCAAAAACAACCTTTTAAACGGTTCTCTATTCACCTCCGGAAATAAGATGTTAATCTAATTTATAATGTATACATCATTGAACATGAACTAAGAAGAGATTCGACCTGCAATACGTACTTAATTTAGGTAGAAGTATCCTAGTGAGGAAAAACCGAGTTTCCCATCAAGAATATGAGCCGAAACATATCCGGTGACAATCAGTGAAGTCTAAGCACTCTGTATACATCTTATCAAAATGCCCTTAAAAGAAATTGGAAGCCTTTTCGGTAGTAGCGCAAAAACCGTATCTTTTTAAACATAATACAAATACCAGGTACTCGAAACCTAGAAATCATGTTGGTGATTATATTAAATTTTTCTGGGAGAGGAATAGTGTGAGAAACATATCCGCATGTATTGACAGGTTTCCTACCATTTAACAAGAAAATTCCCAAAAATGCCGTGTGTATAAGTTGGGCTTCCCATAAAATGCTATGGACATGATATGTCTCTAGTAGTGAAATACTAGGGACGTGTCCTATCAATTAAATCATCCATAAAACGTTACAGGAATAAATGAAGATAATCTTGAATATATCTAAGAGAGTCATTTGATTCATGTAGTTGCTCCTCTAGAATTTGAATTAAGTGCGCGCTTAAATGAGAGTTATGCTCTCAAAAAATTGCCCATTCTAATGCGCGATCCTCAATCTAATAGAAGAGTGAAGGCAACAATTGATCTAATCTGCCGCGCACTAATCTCCAATATAAAATTGAAGAGAGCACATAAAGTGAGAATATTTGTGGGCACTAATGTCAATACATTGAGAGCGAAGAAGCAGTGTGTAATACGCGCATCTAATCAATGTATAAGAGAGCAATAGTTCATTTGAAGGGCCAATAGTCAAGTTATTTGTGCGCGTCAGAATTCAATATGGCCGCAGGATGGTGTGGAATAGGTGCGCGCGAAAGAGTTAGAGAGTGCTCGGAGAAAAGGAATACGCGGTAAGCAAGGAAAGAGGCGGGAATATGTGTACAGCACTTTAGATGAGGACGTATAAGGCGGCGCAGTTGAAGCAGAAGAGGCCGCCAAGAAGCCAATGGAAAAGTACAGAAGGTCCTATGATGGAGAGGTGAGGAAAGAATCTTGAATGACGATGAGGCCTCCGGGGAAAAGAGGAGGCGCGCCATGGAAGGCGAAGAAGGGAGAGCATAAGGCAAGTAAGGGAGAGCAAGCAGGCCAGAGATGGTGCGACGCCAAGAGAGATGCCACTAAGGCCAATAGGGAAACTGAGAGCAAGAATCAAAGAAGCGCCAGCCTCAGCCAATGGCAGGCAACAGAAGAAATTTATATCGCAATGTGATAAGGCGCGGCAAGTAAGGAGGGAAAGATTATCCATGTGAGGAGGGAAAGAACCGTATATTTGGGATGGTAGGCGCGCTATGCCGGCCCAACGATTTGTACAAGACAGTCGTAAAGAAAGATGACGCATATAGACAAAGTTGAAAGTGGAGTGCCCTGGCAGAGCCTGTATGCTATGATGAATGTCGCCAATTTAAGGAGGGTTTGGAAGTAGAGTGTCTCGATACATGAATCCAATTCTACCAGCTATTCTAAAGTACACGCCTGCAGTATGATCCATATAGAGAATATCTCCTCCTCTGTACAGCAGCAATACCAGCAACAATTACAACAACAACAGTAGCAAATAGTGTTGCATTATTAACACCAATACCAACAGCAACAAT
>CAJDSM010145032.1:0-12332 GCA_903981925.1 Ostrea lurida
TTCACAAATTTATTTCGCACAGTCATATGAAATCCATACAATTTGACTGAATAATACTATTAGGGGAAAAGCCATACGTATCTACCATTGCCTCCTTCCAAACAAGAATCATATAGAAATATATTAAAAAAACATATATAGCAAGGGTATTTAGGACATGATCAAAATCACCAGGTCATTATTAAAGATCATCACAAGAAAAAAAAAAGGGGGGGGGGCTATCATTTTACACCCTAAGTATCCATGAAGGGTATTGCATATATGATGTTGACAAAAATTACATTACATAATTAAATAATTTGTAAATAGAAAATGAATGTTATATACTAGTCTAAAATAGGTGTATTTTGTTCCTAACGTGGGAAATATACAGTAAAATTCTGCCACCCCTTTAATTTTCATTAGAACTGCATGATCCACGGCAATAAGGAAAATAATATTTTTTACGAGTGCAAAAAAAAACAAACAAAAAAACCATCATAATTCTTATACTTTTTAGGTCTGTTCAAATATCAAACTGTAGTTTTTGAAACTCATATAATGAAACAGGCGATAATTGTGGTTCTGAAAGTGGAAATATTCAAACACATTTTTAAAATTATGCTCATGGTTCGGGTCCGGGAGTGGACGTATGTTACTTTTCTTCTCAAAATATTACCAGTGTCTGTCTGAATGGCTGTGTGATGCGTAAAGGTGTAGTGTTGTCTGTATCCTCGCTTTTTCAGCTCCACCCTGGATAGCGCGTGCTGTGAAAAGGAGCGGAATGTGGTAGTCTTCTGCCAGTATAGTATCTCCACAGTTAGACCTATGTGGTTCCAGATATGGGATCCTCCGCGAGGTCAGCAGATGGAAAATTGGACTTACGTCCCAAGCAGAAACCACAGGTCTTGGAGGAGACTAGGCCCTAAATGCATCGGCATGCATGGCCCCCGGTGGGTGATATTGTCCAGGTCCTGCAACCGCTAGGGGATGGGAAAATAGGCAACACCACACCTGCCTTGTGATAGGACTTGGGAAAGTCAAGGCTAAGGAGTTAAACTCCAACAGAAAAATCTGGAGATGGCGTTCGATGAGCAGATAAATACCATTTAGAAAAGGATTAAATTCCGAAAAGGAAACCCAGAACTTCAGAGAAGGTGGGGCGTGGGGTCAGCACCCTCACCCCGCGAAAAAATAAATCGCTACAGAGCAGCAACAACTACCAAAAACTCCAGTCCTGGGCGAGGAAGGGACCTGCCTCCGCAGGAAGTATGACGGCTGGGGACCAATCCGAAAGGAAAGTTCAGTGCCACATCCCCTTCTGTCAAACCAGACAACATCATCACGGTACATGGAATACCAAGACCTGAACCGACAGGAAAAAGGCAGCATAAGTGTCAGCAGAGATACTTCGATACAACATTAGCCTGTTGATTAAGGTCAGACAAGATGGGTACCAAGCTGGCAAACAAGGGCTGAACTTCAGAAGAACCTTAGTACTCTGTTATACTAGGGACATGAAGATGAAATGCAGCACACACCGAAGTGCGTAGCAAGGCATGCTTCAGTACAGCACAGAAGGCACTTTGCGGGTTGGGGAAGTGTACTGGACGAGAATAATAACGCTAGCTCAGGAACCAAAAGTTAAGAACATCAAATTAACAGTTGAATCCAATTGTGCTACACCCCACCCACCAGATGACTATGAGAAGAATTCCAAAGACCAAGCCTCAACAAAGTTAAACGCAGCAGTCCTGGAACAAACTTAGGATAAAGACATCACACATCCTTATGGGAGATTTGATCAGACAACAGAAGAGCTACGAAGAAGTAATTGGGAAGCATGCTCTTCGGACAGATGAATGAGAACGGAGAAAAATTTGCAAGACCTCTGATGGACTCAACAACCTCATCATTTGGTGGCGCAGTTTTTCCGCTCACAAAAGAATACACAAGGCCCTTCTGGCCCACTTCGCTCGACCACGTCACTGAAATCAGATGATCACATCTGTATTTCTAAGAGTCAGCGATCCTGCAGGACCATGAGAGGAAAGAGGGCAGATGCTGCAAAGGCCATCATCTCTGTGACGCAAAACTAACAACTTTAAGTTAAAGAGAACTGACAAGCAATCAGCAGGCAGGAAGAGTACAACCCTGAATATACGTGAAAAACCAGGACAAACCCGCATGCACATAATACATTGACCCTGGAAAACACATTCCAAGCACTGTAAGAGCTGGGAGAATAACTGCCAAGACAGTGACCGCCCATGACACGTTTGGCAAAACAAGAATGCCTTCACAGGAAACATGCAAGGAAAGTGCTTGGACCAAGAAACACCCAACACAAAGATTGGATCTCTTATCACCCTCCAGCATATCCAAGCAAGAAATTTCACAAGGAACGAGCTGTCAACTCCTGGCGAGAACAAGACAAGCAAAGCGGCAACTCAGCAGATACACTAAAGCCCACAAGGAATTGAAGGGACTAACGAGATTACATTGAGAGCCTTGCAAGGAGGCCAGAACTAAGCAGCCTACAACATGAAAGGCTTCTATGACACAACCAAAAGAAACTCGCTGGAAAATACACCAAACCAGAAACGACCAGTCAAAGACAAGCAAGGACAGACATCACAGAACCGAAAAAACAACTGGAAATGGACAGGAAACACTTTGAAGAGCTTCTCAATAGACCAGCACCAGAGAACCCGTCCAAACATTGCATAAGCGGAGATGAGACTTAGAGATCAAAGTGTGACTACCAACAAAAGAAAGTCAGGCGTGCCATTAAGAAGTAAAAAATTGGCAGGAAGCTGGCCCCAGATGGAATCCCGCGAAGCCTCAAGGCTGATATAGAGACTACACCCAATATGCTGTACCACTTTTTGAGAGGTATCTGGGGACCAGGCAAGAAGTGTCCAGCTGATTGGGCATATCATCAGCGCCCCAAAAAGGAGACTCTCAGCGATTGTCGAAAACTACAGAGGCACCTCACTTCCTGTCACAGTGCCGGGGAAGGTGTCAACAGATTTTATTGAGAAGCGAGGATGAGAGACGCGGCTTGACATCCATCTACGAGCAAAACCAGGCAGGCTTCAGAGCAGGAGTTTCAGGGCGTGTACCGACCAGATCGCCACCTTCCGCATTTATTGTGTACAATCCCCATTGAATTAGAACTCCCCATTGTATGTCACTCCATGAATTTCTCAAGACATTCACAACCTCCATGCGTGACACCCTTGGCAACTCCTTCGACACTATGGGATACCATCAAAATTGCAAGATCATTCGGGAGTCATATGAGGGTATGGCTTGCCAGGTTCTCCATGGAGGTCAGCTGACGCGTCGTTTTGACGTCAAGGACAGCGGTTAAAGGCAAGGGTGTTCTTGTCAGCCATTCTACCGGATTCCTACCTTGCCCATCGATTGCGATGATGAGTGAAAACCAGATGACAGAGGAATTGTCGAATGGGACACTCTGAAACAGCCTTGGACGACTTGACTTTGGATGACCTTGCCCTGCTCTCGGCACAATCACCAACAGATGCAGAGCAAAACCTCAAGCCTCGCCTCCATGCCTCCCAAGTCGGCCCTCCACATCCAGGCGAACAGACTAAAGTAGAAAGATCAACCTCCTCAGCACAGAGCGATAACCTAGACAACAAACCTGGAAAGGTCGAACATTCACTTACTGGAGAGTTAATCAACCAACAGGAGGCAACAGAGCAGATAGCAAGACCCGACATTGGAAAGGTGCAGAACATCTTTATGTCCTCAAAACATCTGGCGAACTCAACCTCATCACGTCACACACCAAATCTGCCTCTTCAATCCAACGTAAAATCTGTCTGTTGTATGGGACAGAAACATGGGCGAATTACAAAGACCATCACCAGAAAGTTCAAACTGTATAAATGGCTGCCTAAGAAGAATCCTGAACGACTCCACCCGCCAAACCACCATCAAGCAACCACAGATCTTTTGGAAAACAAAACAAACAGTTCCCGTTAGAAAAAGAGATCAGAAGAAGAAGATGGCGGTGGTAGGGCACACCCTGAGGAATTCACACTCAAACAATCACCCGCCAGGCCCTAACCTGGAACTCCTCAGGGGAAGAGAAAAAGAGGAAAACCAAGGACACCTGGAGGAGGGCCTGGAGGCGGACGCAGACAGACCGGCTGTAGCTGGGAGAGCTGAAAGGGTCACCCAGATCGAGGCAGCGATGGCGGCAGTGGTTGATGACCTTTGCCCTACAGGGCACAATTCTAAGTAGTAAAATCCGTAATTAAGTGCGGAGTAATGATAGTCTAATGAAAATATTAAGATAGATCCTTAATAAATGACTTATATTTGTACATGAATTCTTCTTCCGCATTGCTTTTTATTATGTTTTTTATTTAAGATCTCTTCGATAATATATTTGAGCATGTTAAAATGTAACTATGTATTTCTTCAGCCATATAGTAGTACTTATTCCACAAATATTTTGTGGAATTTTCAAGGCATTACAATGAGTTATAATCAACGGGTCGGATGGTGTGAAAGAACTTAGAGCTGAATTCCCTGTATATGGGATTCTCCAATATATTCTATAATTTATAGAAAAGGTTATCATCTAAACTTACAATTGTTCAAGCTACCTCACACTTTGGGGTGTGTGTGTGTCATATTCGGGCATTGGGGTCCGTGTAAGATACTGGATTCTCGCGTTTCACGATCCAGGCGCTGAACGACAACCCTCTCCAAATCCCGGCCCATATCTCTCCCAATCCCGGCCTTCTCTCCCAATCCCGCCCAGTTCTCTCCCTTCCCTCTCATTTCATATCGCCCTTCCCCTTCCTTATTCGTGCCCCCTGCATCAAATGGATGCCTGTGTACTGAAATTAACGGTTTTTCAAAGATTTCCTAAAACCAATGAAGATCTAAAAATCTATCAGGATTTTGAGTCAGTCAAAGCAGTGAACATTTTGTGTGTAGTGAAATACTTGCAACTACTCAACTAGTATATTTTAGCATTCTAAAACTATTATAATTAAACCAGTTAGCAGTTGTATATCCCCACCCTCCCGAAGAGTTATGTTCCTGCAACAGAAAAAAGAATAATAAAATAATAGATAAATAATTAATAATATAAAGTAAAATCTTGTTGATCAATGGTGACATCTTTGACTTTCCAGATAAGTATTAATTCAACATTTAAGAATGAAGGGGTCGACCCTGTCACTAGGGATTTGGAAGATTTATGTACAGAAAATGCTTTTTTCATAAATATATGACTTCGTTCATGTATGGTAGCCAACAGGACATACATTGATTATAATTGATATTATTATATTTCGCCTTGATTTTATAAATCATACCAATATATAATTGAAATTCCTGACTTACAAAACAATGTGTTGGTTTAGAGTTATCAAAATTTATTCTGTGTACCATGAAACAAACATAATTTATTCAATAATTAAATCTAGCTTGCAATGGTCATATGTTCATCAAAAGTGGTGGGTTGAATCTTCTAAGACAATTTAAAAAAAATTTGAATGACCAGGTTTTTATGAATTATTTTATGTACTTAGAAACTGCTTTTGCAAAAGGGCAATCTTTTTTCAAATTTGGAGGGTTTCTGACATTTTCAAATTTGGCAAATGTCAAAGAAAAACTACTTCTAAATATTTAATACTGGGATATTTTGAAACATTTCTTGTTTAAAAAGTTCGTAGAAATTATTCAAATTAATTGTAGCAGCCTTTATATATCATTACATAGAAATTAACATTGAAGTAAGGGAGGTAATTCGACCTATTATCTCCCTATTTGTCTAGGCTCCCGCGACGGGCGAAACCGCACAATTGTAAAGGACATTTCAATATAAGTTGATAGATTTATTTTGGCTTCTCTATCATATCCCCTTAAGACTCGAATGACAATTGGGAATGTTATTTATAGATCCGCCACCGTGAAATGACCGACATTGATCTTGTTTGAAGTTTCTCTGATCTGCTGTTCACACGATCAGCATTTTATCTCACGGGAATAGAATTTAATTAAATATTAGAGCATTTACTATTTCAACTTTAAAGATCGAACTCTGAATAGAAGACGTAAAACTTTTAAAACCTACTCGAACTATACGATTTATCGTACACCTGCGAATTGAAAAAAGCACTGTTCTCGGATAATCACCGGAGTAGAGTTCATAGATAACATAGTCTTACAACGAAGAGACGCGACCTGAAACCATGTTAGACATTAGATGTAATTATCCATTATTTCACAAGTCTGGGGGAGGATTAACTGATCGGCTAAAGCCATGACGTGTTGGAGTTGTTTTCCCACCCGGCGACCAACAACCCCAAGGTATCCCAACGGACCATGGGGTCGGGCAAACTGAAGAGAAATAAACGCGTCTGGAACCGTGGGCAGGGGAACCAACATGGCGATTACAAGTAAGTGTGTTATTACAATATTCAATGTTCATTTTATGTGTTTTCAGGTTTAAAAGCTTAATACGAACTCCAGTTTCTGACAAACAAAATTTCAATACATTAGATTCCCAACCTACACTAACGGAACCATGGCGGAGGACGCGGGTGGTGTAAACGTTCTTATCGCCCAGTTCGCTGGGGACAAAGGTGCTGATTAAAAGAAATGTCGGAGAGGGAATACACACTTCCATCAGTGCTAACCCAAAATGCATAAGAAAATTTTTATCAATATACCGCATCATGCTTGTACTATTTACAAATGCGTGGGGAGGAAAATTGTTGGCTTTGTAAAATATTTAAAGAACCATCTGAATGTATTGAAAAGCTGGCGTAATTCTGTTACGGCACATAGTGCGCGTGTACTTGGAATTGCTGATCATCTTGTAGCATTACGGGCGTAGTGTCTAGTCTTCCTAGCTCACTAACATGTATAGGCTTATTGGTTTTCAGTGTTACTAGAGTAACTGAGCTGTCGTAACAAGTAACTGGGTTCTGTTACTCCAGAGAATACATTGTACTCACGGTGTCTGCAGCACACAAATTTAAAAGTAAAAAGGGTAATCATGAAACAGGGAGAATCCAAGGCATTTTCAAAAGGGAGTTGATCTCAGCGAAGGATTCTTTTTCCCCCAAAAGGAATGGGGTGCAGTATTTAATCAAGGGGTATAAAGCAAACCCCTCGTTAAATCGAGAATTGCGGGTGCAAGTATTATGTGTCTTTACTGTGTACGCGATTCTTCATCTTTATATGACCGCATGTTTGCATTTTGACAGAAACCGAGCAATGGTAGAAATTTCTCTGACTTCAAGAAAAGCAAAAACCTGTTTAGAATGCCGCGGCACGTAGCAAGGTTGAGTGTAGTTGAATGATGCACACTATTGATCAAACGGACGTCTCCGTCTGATACCCAAATTATGAATACATTGATGATAACCCCACACGTCCATGTACGCAAACATGATAGGTGTTTAAATTCTAAATATTTAATAACACCCTGAACGATTTCTATCGTAGATTTCAATAAGTAAATAAAAATATCAAAGTATCCGGGGTATGATAAATTGATCACAGCGGAATAATTGCTCTACTGTGTAGGGTCGTGTAGTGAGATGTTTCAGAAGATGGACGGTTGGTGAAAAATGATCCAAGTTTGTCCCAAGAAACGCGTCTTCATGAACATAACTATTACTTTGAAGCCCATGTGAGCCGGAGGTGGTGATGAATTTTTGACCTTCTCAATGGACATTTAACGCCATACCAAGTGATAGGAGTTTTTGCTGTTTCAATATGAAGGTCTATCAGCTTTTATTTACGGCGAATTAAGTCAAGAACGAAAATTTGACGTGCATGGAATCTGGAAAGAACGACGCAGTTTTATATTCAAGATGTAGGCTCAATCTATACCATTTAAAGGAGACTGGTGTACACACTTTACTGTATTGTCCTGCATGTTTATGGCACGACCATCTCACATTACCAAGATTAATTCAATTTTACGAGTAATTTAAACACCACAAGATGAATCATTCTCGTTAATTTGAAACAAGTTCAACATTGCCCAATATGTTGATCGATTTTAAAGAACCCTCACTTGAACCGTTGCATGTTCTTTAACACCTGATAATATATAATTCTAATGGGCAGACGTATGTTGTGGAAACTTCACAGTGATTTATAGCTATCGATTTTATGACACACGGGGTTAACGTCTTGTTATAATAACCCAATTCACCCCCCTCCCTATCCAACCTCATGTGTGCAAAATTTGTTTTTACTTCGGGAAACTATTGCTGTATTTTAAAACACATTTGTATGTGTCTGTAGTCATATTAAAGAATTTGGTGAGCAAGTATTAGTAATTTTCCATTTATTCGTTTTGTAGAGGAAAACCATGTGAACCAGGATACCCCTTGACCCAGCCAAGCATGAGCAATGTTCGCAGCAACGCGAGCTGTAAATAATCCAGGTGGCCACCGACAATCCCTTCCTCCCCCCCCCCCCAAAAAAAAAAACTCTATAGCATCAAAGCCCTACCAATGATTATGACGTTGGAGTTATTGAGTAATGGACCGTCTAAATTTCCTCAATTTGTTGGGGTTTCCTATATATGCAACAATGACATGTATCAAACTACAAGATGTCTGTCGTAGAATACACTCGTTCTTAAATAGTAAAACGTTTTCTGAAAGCATCAATAGAAAAAAACAATTAATATGATTACAGGATTATTTGTCACCACTTGTTGTTGCATCCACTTGTTCTGGGACGTTCTTACTATAAGTCTATACTGATATTTTTAAATTTCACGGATTCAACGACCCCTCAAGTGAATGGAAGAATGGGGTAAGCAGGTCTTATGAAAACTTTTGTACAATGGATAGACTTAGAAATTATCCGCGGTGAGAACAAAAGTAGACCCCAAGTTCTAATTCAGAGGATTTATAAATAAGGAACTTTCCCAGCAGAACACCCGTATAGCTTCCTCTTTGTCCAAGATATGCCGTTTTCCCAACATTCAATCTCCGGAAGATGCTAAAACGCGGAACCAGGCTCGCCGAGAAACAGCCGATCAATTCCGAAATTGCCACAACAGCATCACGAATGTACAAAATTGTTCACAAAACGAAAGGTCAATGGTAGATACTACTTTCGTGTTTAATCAATATAAACCGCCTTTTGAAAGAGAAAAAGTTGGAGATAAAGTCTATAAAGTAAAAATGGCGATTCCCATGTCTTTTAGCCAAAGTAATATTTTATTGATGGGAACTTTTTGTTCTATCAGGATTGGAGATCGTCGGAGATCCGAGCTTTTTCCCAAAGGAATCTGAAAAGTCGGCTTAGATGGAGGCGAAGATGGATTTCAATCAGTGTCATAGATTATTCTAAAGGATTCCACTGCATATCTAAACTAGACAATTATAATCATAGTTTTCTGAAATTCAATTATCAGTCTTAGCTAATAATACTTAGTTTGTCCACCATATGCTCCCCACTGTTAAAGATCGTCTGAACAACTTTGCAGCTTGTGAAATCACAGGAGGCCGTCAGCAGTATACTACTCCACCAAACAAGTCGTTTGTCCAACCTCCAAGATCGCAGCGAAAACTTCCGAAAGATCCGGCGAATGCCACTGCGCAACATGGCGCCAATCAATGCAGACGAGATATGAGTCTTAACAAACACAGGACTTGGCCCGTTTTGAACCCAGATGCCAGCATGCATAATATGGTGAAAAAAAAGAACGGCTGGATACGATGGTATTGAGCCCATGATGACAAACTGGATGTTGACATTAACATTTATCTGCCTAAAAAGTTTTAATTATTCACATGAAACATGTGGGAACCCTTACATTCCGAACATGCTGCAACACTATCTGATATTCCGGTTTTTTCCCAGTATCCCAAGACCAAGCAAACATTTTGATCCGCCTCCGCTCCATGTGAAGGCGAAGAATAGCCGCTCCATCATCTCCTCGGTCCTCCTCCACAGAAACCAGCGTGGACGAAGACGAGGGGAGCATGATTTGTGTGGCCGCTAAGGACTGCCGGATTTTTTCAAGAATATTCATATGTTTGAAATAAGTAAATTGCTACAAGCCACATAAAGTATCAAAATATTTCAAAATAATTGTGTTTTCTATAGACGTAAAACCCTTACGAGAAACGCGAGGACACTAGGACTGCTGGAATGGAACAGAATACTAAACCTGCCTGATACGGCAGAGGACCAGAACAAGCATATGCAGACGTCTTAGGTGGAAGGACTGAGATGATATCGCTCACGCTTCGATCCCAACCTAAATATAGTACGTCAACAAGGAAGAGACAAACCGGCGTCAAACATTCCCGTTCCCAGGGTGTTCGTGTACCTCAGGACACCACTGAAATTATCTTCAGCAACGACTAAAAGAAAGGACAGGTAGAAACTATCAGACGAATGCAAAGAGATATAAAGTACAAATACCTTGTTCCTAGGATTTTCTTAATAGATGTGCAATGTGCAGTGTATATTCCATTTAGGTTCCTTGGTTAACGAACCCTATCCAAGATATTTTTCATGTCTAAGTAAAATATTTTGTATGCACTTGTAGATGAGACTTTTCAACGGTCGAAGCTCCAAACCGATATGCCGTTTTAGAATCCGAAACAACCAAAACAACGATATCACACCTGATCATAAGATGCAGAGAAGTCCATGAAAACAGAATTTGCCCTGAGACATTTTATTCATGGAGGGCAAATTAATGAAAGCGCGCAGTCTTCTACAAAACAAGTTCACAGCCCACGAAGTACCTGGCCAATTCAATGACGACGAACTTGAACAAACAAAGTGCGTCCCTGGATCTAATGACCACCATGCACACCATGGTCGATGCAGCCTACTTGCCAACACCAACTAAGTCGAGACATGAAAAGTGCTTTCCAGAGTGTGCGCACACTAATCTTAGTCAGCCAAAGCCTTCGCGGCGACAGGAGAGTGCTAGGAATTATACTACCACAGAATGACTGTAAAGACGTTTCAAAAAAAGAATCCTGCAACCTAATGTGGAAACATGCTAGAGTCAAAGTTCAAGAAGGTAAACGATTCTGCAAAGAAAGTAATATGCGGTGACAGTTATAATACTCATAATTTCTTCAAGATTTATAAAATAACACCGGCTGCAAGAAACAACCCGTGACATTTAGATGGTCCATTGAAACCAGGAACTGCAAGAACCGTGAGGTAGCTGCGGGAAATGAAGGAATCCGAAATGGAATGTTAAAATCAGTATCGTTTTCGGACAGCCCAGAACAAAAAGCCGTGACGTCCAGCAGTCGTTGAGATGGCAAATCCGTACATTTAGCTCCGCTGATGGCAGACGGCAAGAAACGAAAGCAGTGACAAAGCGAATACACCCAATATCTTAAGCACACAAGAGAATACCGGTAAGGACATGAGAAGTCACATAGGCAGGCTCAACCGACCTTCCTTATGCCCGAGCCCGCCTCCAATCATCAAAGGAAAACCGAGAGCACACGTATTTACCAACTTAGACTTCCAGACACATCTGCCCCACCGTATGTCTAGCTGGAAACTGCCGAAAAAGGAGGAGACCATTTCTCAAACTACAGATCACAGAATACCGGATGAGTTTGGAAGAGCCTGTCAACAGAATTTGTGCTCCCTTCAAATCTACCGTCATCAGATACCTCGTTCCAAAACTGGCCCTCTACCGAAAAATTGTCAGTTTCCCAATGCAACCCACATCAAACAAAAATATACGTTTAACGAATACCCAACATAAATCATAGCCAAAAACCCAAAACATGCAGCCATTCGACACTCGGTGAGTCGTAGCCCTTTGCAACGGTTTACAATGGTGCGACGCCCGCAGTCTGTCTTTACGCTATCCCACGCCAGGACGAGCGGTGGGCGTGTCTTTAGAAATCAACACCCACGAACACCCACAAACTAAATGGATATTGACTACAAAAAAAAAGAACGAAGCGTAAGAGGAAGGGAAAAAAGTTAACAAAACAAAATGAAAAAAAATCCTGGAAAAAAAATGATAAATTGAAGATTGCTATCAACGATTGAGGTAAATGTAAAATATCTGAGAATTACTTCTTATAAAAAATTGCACTTTCCACAGTCAATTTCAGAGGAAATAAATTTTTACCTCTATGCATTCATAATTACAGCTAACATATGCAAATCTATGTTGACGTGCAACACTAACCTCACATTTGCGTCATGCCTAGCCATGTATTGTAGACGCGACTTGGGTGTGTACTTGAACAGCATCTCATTCACATTGAAATACTATTTAACATATCTAACCCCAATCCTCAGTTTATGAGAAACATTCGTGAATATGTAAT
>CAJDSM010145043.1:589-11079 GCA_903981925.1 Ostrea lurida
ATTTTTCAAAATATTAGGATTATATACAGATTCAAGATATTTTTATTGTAATTTTGAGCGCTTCATAATATACTATTGGAGATGTACGTGTTACCTGTCGAGAACCGCACAGGTAAATCAGATACACTGGTGTGAAGTGAAGCGTAGCACAGCTCATCCCCTTATATACCCAGCAGATCCTGACACATATAACAATAGAATATCCAACTAATATGGCGGATTGGCTAAGAAATATGGCGGACTTAAAGAATTCTGCTATGTCAGCTTTAAGACACGTCTTCGTCGCTCTGCTACCGACACTGGAAATGAATTGACTTCAGAGCGCGGGCTTATTATATACCCTTTTGTCACGTGACCACAATCCGAAACATATTGTCTAAATTCAAATGCACAATCATCAATGTATTTATATGAGAGAGCGAGAGTGTTGTTATTAGCATTTGAAGTCAGAAGTCATAGAATGGTATCACCATTTGAATCCTGTATTACTGATACATTTCGAATTCCTTCTCTGATTGATTATTTGTTTGTTTTTCGTTCCGTTGAGAATATTTCACTCATATTGAGACGTCACCATTGCCGGTGAAGGGCTGCAAATTTGGACCTATACTTAGCACTCATGGCTTTTAGCAGTGAGGGTTCTTTTGCGTGCCACACATGCTGCGACACGGGACCTCCGTTTTTAAGGTCATATCCGCAAGACCCGTATTTCTCACTTCAAAATGCCGAGCTCTTGGCGAAGGAGCAATCACTACCTATTTTAATGTCTTAGGTTTGATGCGGCCGGGTGCCGAGCACGGGGCTCGAACGCACGACCTCCCGATCACGAGGCGAGAGCTCTATAGCTACCAACTTAGCCACCGCGACCGGTGAATTGTAGGAAACTACGACATGAGAAAGCAGTGTCTCCTGGTCCTGGTGTTGTCTGAATAATAGTCTGGTCCCCTGACTAAAGGCAGTATACCTTGCGATAAAGAGCATAGCAAGGGGACAGGGAACCAGGCTATCTGATCTTACCCATTTTGAATCGTGTTGTCATGTTTCTACGGATGTCATATGAATCAGACACACCTCAGACCCTGCTCAACCTCTGCTCCTGTAGTTTCTTGATATTAAGGTTTTTCGCCTCCGATTTTAATTTTACCGTGCGACCTAGTATTTCCGGTGAAATTTTCACATCGCAGTATCCAGATTTCACAGAAATTGAAGTTGTCTTGAAGCGTTTTATTAGGCTAACTACAGCGCCTCGAGCCGTCCCCAAATCTAAGAAAGGGTGGTTTTCTAAACTATCTCAACTGTATAAATTACAAGCCTTACACGAAGCGAGGCCTAGAAAGACCCGTACGGTAAACATTTTCATCTGAATTTCACATGATCTTGCAGTGTTTCGTAATCAAATGAGGTAATTGGAAGAAAATTTTAATTTAATTACTTTTCTTTTAATTTCAAAGATGCTGTGATAGGTACATGTAGCCCAGACTCTTCAAGTGCTGTCCCCGTCACCCAATGTACACCTGGGCCAAAGACCAATAGTTAGAGCTGCGCATGCGTTAAAGGTGAAAGTGGTTTTTTTAATCAGGAGAAGATCTGAAACAAAATGTGTTTGTGAAACACGAATGGATATGGGTTCATCAGCTCCATTTTTCCCTGAAGAGCTGCTTTTAAGAATATATCATAATTTGCAATCCAGTTTTAAATTCTAGTATCTATCCGCAGGAAATAGAGAGCTAAATGGGGTGATTAACAAATAATCACGGTGCACTCAGATTTTTTTCCAACATTGTATATAAACAGCCCCTATACATTGTAAATACTTAGTATGAGTAAGTTGCTTAAGTACTTCACATTATACAATGTTAGTTAACCTTTGTTATAACAAAATTTGGCTCCACTGTATCTATCATACTCTCTGAATTGAAAAAGTTTTATTGTTATATGTTATAATAATTGCTAAGACTACAAATTACTAAGTGTCATAAAACAACTTATTTATACAAATTTCACACACTAAAAAACTGGTCAAACTATGAGAGTAAATGGGATTATTTGACAGAGATAAAGAAGATCAGAGCAGAGAGAAAAATGAAAGACGAATGTACGAATATGAAAGATAATAAATAGTGTACAATCAGCAGACAGAATGGATCGAGAAAGACAAAAATCGAACGAGATGAGAGAGATGAAAACACACAACCAAAGCAATTGTCTATATTTCTATGATAGAGATCCAGTAACATCTCTCTGGGATCAACGTTCTCCCTATAAACAGGAAGGATATGAATACGGTCCCCCGTAAAGTTATCTAACCCGCCTCCTGTCCGGACCAAAATACGTCCCAAGCCCAAATATGACATTGGAATGTGTTTACTCTCCCAACGGGAAGGTAAGGTCGCGCGAGAATTCGTAACCCCATTCATTAGCCTTTCCTAAGAATGCTAGTGTCACTTAACAACACCGGGATCTGATTCTCTGGGCACGGCATGTTACCAACAACACCGCCCATCGTCAGATAATGTAAACCATCTTCATAGTGGGCAAAGATGAATGACTAATCTGATGAATAAAATTGGTTTCAATTATAGGTGAATAAATAAATGGTATGTACAATACAAAGTGAATCTACACTTTTTATGGGCTAAGCAACAAGATTAAAAGTATTTCATATTGATTGTGTAGGAGTACAGTATTCTTTTATGATACTTTGACAAAATGATATTCTATGGAAATGATGTATTCAACTTCACATCCGTAGAATATTAATATAAAATTGGATGCTGTATTCTTTACATTATACCAACTCACAAATTCACCAATAAAATTAACATATGGAAGTTGCATTACACAAAAACAACACCTCTTTACCATGTACAACTCACGACTGTCTTTCTGGGGAAAAAGCATTTCCTAAACAACCGCCACTTCCTCTATTTGAATCTAAAATGGTTAGTACACGGTAAAAGGTAATAACCCACTGTGAGTTGAGTTCAACCACCAATTCTCCACTATTCATTCACATAAGGATACCTCACATTGTAGCTAGATACACTGAAAATTATTATATGGGGGTCTGTATTGCAATATATGCTACGTAGATACAATATTGATTACAGGCCATAAATATGTAAAATGTCGTTGAAGTTTCCGCTATTAACACAGATAAATGATCATGATTACCCAGACCCTACCTCTTAAACAAATTAATTGAGTCACCATATCGAGAGACACCGATAAATTACCACGAGTACATTATAGAGATGTTGTACATAAATTAAACAAATAGATCACATACTAAACTAAGATTTTAATATATTGATATGTTTTTGTACGAACGGCAAAAATCAGTACTTTTTACTGGTAATCAAATAATAATTCTCTACTCGTCCTAATGATCTAAAATTAAGGTATTATAATGTATTACTGGTGTTTTGTTCATCTTCCAATATTATAAACTCAATCAGAAAAATTTCCTATAAAATTCAATTATAATTGAGATTTCACCAGTAGGTGAAGAGGACTGATTTATAGTCTGGTAAGTTTATGTAAATGTCAATGTAGCTTTCGACCACTACTTTTTTTGAAAATAAATAAGATTTAAAAATAAAAGTATTAAAATCGTAATTTCACTACAATACCTTTAACCTACCCTATCTCGTAATTTATTTCTTATTTATCTAGTATTGATGATTAGCGGAATAAACAACAACAATAACTATGGTTTTATTTTTTTGGTCCCCTCAATGCCATATACTTTCATTTGGTCAAAACACAACTCCTTTTTATTCTAAATTGTATGTTCTTACAGGGGTTTGAAAACAGATTCACTGATAAAATATTGATAATACTCGTATGTTATTATAAATTAATAATATGCTTTGATTTCAATGTGCAATAATTTTTCATTGGCCTCGAATTTTTGGGTTTTCGAATATGATATTTTTTTAAAAAATCGCAGGTTTCAATTACACATGATTCGCACTATTCGTAACATATCCACAACCTTGAATACATTTTATATCATAGCCTAAGGCCACCGAGGGGAACCATTAAGGTAATTGCGACATACCGAAGTTGGATTTGTCTTCATAATTGTCATTACCCTCGAGTTCTTTGAGGCAAAAACAACATGAATGAACTCTCATCCAGCATCTCTAAACAGTTATCTTTAATAATAGGCCCAGACAGGCAAATTTTTACCCGGTTTGGGTTGTTTGCGATTAACAAATTTCTTATACTTCTTAAATAAGTTAGTAAACTGTGTTGAAATAGTCCATACTATATAAATACATATTTTCTATCCTAAGAATTATGTTTTATGCCCCCCCCCCCTCTGGATAAAATGTTGTTATTATATACTGGTCAAAAATATTGAATCATTGCATGAGTAGCTTCGTTAAATTATCCATATATCTCATATTGATGAGGGGAATTATTCAGTGTTTCACCCTTGAGTCTTAATGAGGTGGACATGGTCAATAAAAGCCACGCATATAAATCATGTATATTTCAAAAACCGTAAATTTTAATTAAAAAGCTAAAGTAAAGTACTTATTAATAAAAAGTTGCGTCATAAGGGTCAACTTTATAGTCCACAAGTTCAAATACTTGTTTTGGCTTCCCAGTTATCATTTTTATGGTTCTTATTAAGTTGAATTGACAAATGTGAAATAAACACGTGAAATGAAGATATAACAAAGACCCTCTCGTGCGAAAAATTTAAGAAGCATTTTATAACAATAGTCTTTAGCAGGTAGTCAATAGATCCAATGTTCTACAAAATGTGGTCCCATCCTGTCCAAATTACACAAATGAAATGTAGGGATATAAACTTACCCTCAATACAGATACAAGTATGTTAGGTCATGACAGAGGCTACTATATTTGGGTATCTCACTCCAATTGCATCAGGGTCAATTTTTCAGAAATTGTAAGCAAGGTCAAACATCCAAGGCTTTTGTCTAATAATCTCAAAGATAATAAATGTATTCATTGCCTTACGTGTAGTCCTTTTTGATTATGACTTTTCAGATTCAAGACAATGGGAGGAAAAAAAGAATTTATCGATTTCCATATTTTGGATGCTAATTTCATAGTCTCGAATGGTTGAACAATTTATCTCACCAGCTCGTGAATGTTTCTCACCCGCACATACGTAAAATACTTTATTCTTACAATTTGCCAAAAACCTAATGTTGATGCAAGTTTTTACGCCATGATTTTATGATGGAATTTCCCTTCTACATTAACACTTATTATAACACATATAAACAATGTCATCTATTTCTATAATAAACAATAAAACAACCACACCTGTGGAAGTTTTGCTTTGCGGACTGTCGGGGGCGGGGCTGGAAGCCGTGATTTCAGGAGCTGGGCTGTTGAAAAGAAGATGTGTATTTCACTTCTTCTACGCTGAGGCTGTTGGGTCAGGTCTTTGTCTCTGGAAGAATCACGCCGATTGTCGATCGAATTTTCCTTGTCGGAGAAAGTGAAAGGCCACAGCTGGCAGCTAAAGATTTCTCCTTTTCTTCTTTCAGGACCATGTCATAGGATAACCATCCATATGTTCTTAGTCCTCTAAATAATTTCAATTGTCATAAATTTTAGAAACGTTTGATGTGTTTGTTAACTGTCAGAGTGATCACATTTATGTGCAGTATTCTATATTTTTATGTTAAATTAACCACATCAGGATTCTTTACTGTTACCATAAGTAGATTTGAAAAAAAGGGGAGTATTAGTATCGATGTTAAGCATAAAATATATCATCGCAATAGCCCATTTGGCTGAAAAGTACGACTCTTGTCCTTTCTCCATTTGAAATGAAACTGGGGAGAAGAATAAAACGTATACAGGTGAACCAATTGCGGCATTATTATGACCAGAAATTCCTGAGATTCTAGATTATAAACAACCAGGGACATAAAGAACTTCTTTTGGATTTTCAAAATGCAACCGCTACTTTAACAGTTTACTATTTTGTTTTTCCAAAATTATTTGGCTAGTCAATTCCAGTATAAAACAGAGGAAACGAACATATTCAAAATTTACCCGTAATGAACTGTACTTGGACGTTCAGGGTGACCTTATCCTCCTTTCCACTTATGTCGGCAAACAAATGACCCTTGAGATGATATATGACTTTGTGTGCTTTTCTGTGGCCTCAAGAGCTTTAGCGTAAAGGCCAGTAACAACCTTACAACGAGCATAAGTAAATTGATGTCAACTACTAACCCTATAATAACCTACAACCATGATATACATGTATACCCTACCTCCTTTGACTCAACGCAAGACGGTTGGGTGGGACTTTCATCGGGACTCATTGACTTACCTTTCTTAAATTGGAACTACTCAGGGAAGGACGTGTACAAATAAAGAGCAATAATGGAAGACAGAAAATGGAATAGAAGTTGGGATTAAATACTATAAAGGGCTTTTCAAATTATGGTTGCTGTGCTGTCCGGCTAAAAACTTTTCATATTTTGCAATCGTTTCAGGATATTCGCGATGGTTTTTAACTAAATCTCACAAAGCGATGGAACAAGTAAATATTACTGAATAAGAAATCATACACCAAATACATTGTACCAACCACGTCGTTCTGGATCGGTTTTTCATTCGCGAATTGTTAAATGGTATATTTGTCCATAACTTGTGAAGCAACAATATATAAGAATAAGAAACCCACTACTCGTAAAAGAATAAACCTCACCCCTCCCCCCCCCCCCCTTTATACAACACAAATACTGGCAGTTCTTAATCCCATGAAACATTGTGGAGGAAAGTTTTTTCTTCTCGCGGTCTAAACCGATCAGGATAAAATAACAGTTTCGTGCTGGTCTTCCCACTCGTGCCGTTACAAGATGATGCTCCAGGGGAACGGGGTCGCCGTCAGCGTGCTGATACGTAAGATTTTCTTCTCTTCGTCCTCCTAAGAGGAATTGATTGGACGTAGGGACAGCAATTAACCAAAAATAAGGTTCTGGCTTTGATAGCAGTTAATCTGGGTATGACCTAGATTTTATTTTGTGGAACCTACGGATAAATTTCATATATGCATACTACTATCATACATTGTACCATGCCTACTTCATGTCAGTTAACAACTTCAGTATTTCTCGATCACAGTATCATAAATACATGTTACTATATAAAAAATCAGTATCACAAACAATGTACTACTAATAAAACATCAGTATCACAAAATACATGACTATTGGATATGTCGAAGGGCAAGTGGGGAGGTCGTACCTAACGGCATTTCTTCACGTTTTTTTTCACCTTCAATATTCAAAACCTTTGAAAGGAGATATCTTTCAGGTTTTTCACCTCAACATAAATACATTCATAAACCCTTGGATATCTTCATAGTTTTTCACCCCAATATCTTCAAACCATTTCGGATATCTCAAAATGTTTTTCACTACCTCTAAAAATATTCGGTCGTAACATAACACTAAACGGAATTTTGCCGGAGTGATATCTCATTTTTGTCACCCTCGATAACCTAATCTATCGTTCATCTCCTTTCTACTTCTTTAAAAGACAGTACTTTTGAGGTGAGTCACGTTACCTCCCATTTCAACGTCCTGCGAGATTGATATAATCTGACCAACCTTTTGGGATACAGAGAATCAATAGCATATTTCAAACCTTCAATATCTCCGATTAGAAACCCTTGTATAGGTATTCTCTCATCCTTGTAGCGGACGCCACCTGCTATTATAAACAGAAACAAAGCTGACTCCGTGTAGACATAAAAGTTTGTAAACACACTCTTCGGCTGATCATCATAGTTGCTGCAGATCACTGTTTTCAAACCGCCACTAAGCATCGGAATAACGCTCAAAATCCATGTCCCGTCATAAAATAGAATATATAAATTTCTTTGCATGTTTGTGTCTTCGACTCGAAATAAGTTATTTTTCTTCTCGCTTAATTATGATGACTGAAACTCATTTAATCTCCCAGGTTATGATAATCTGCAAAATGAACTCTATTTGTCGTCGTAAGATAATTACTCTCAAATTGTTTTTCACCGCAATCCCTCATAGGAACCATATTCCTTTCAACGTTTGTTATCATTGACCCTGTGTCGATTATATTAGGTACTTTCAAGGTAGATTCACCGTCGAAGTAGCAAAACTCAAGGAGAATCAACTTAGAATCTGCTAAAATTTTTCTCACGGCACCAAGCTAACTAGTCTTCGACCCCCTGTCAAAATCTTTCTGGTGATATCTCAATTTTTTTCACGGAAAAATGACCTCAACATATCTCAAATCCTCTGAAGATTCATTAACATTTCAACACTTTTATTCAAGGCCAATCTATAAAATGTCAGGTTATGAAACAAGAGAATCATAAGTGAGGTTTAACTGATAATTTGTGAAGTTTTTAGGCCTATTTACTACAGGAATAAATGTGACGAGGGCAAAATAAAAGGGAAAAGAGAAATGAAAGGCTAAACATTAAAAAAACCACTGGCTAAATGTTTTTGTAGAAGGGGGAGATGAGGGGTGTTACTTTAAAAAGTACTTCGTAATAATTGTGAATTGATCAATTCATAAAAGGCTTAATAAAGCGCGGCACTATCCTCTGTTTTGAAAAGGGGCTGCCGGGGGCAGGGGAGAATGGCGCAAAAAATTTCAGTCAAAATAATTATTAAATTTGTGGCAAAGACAAATATTAAAAAAAAAAAAAAAAAAAATAGAAGACAAAGGCCACAATAATTCAATCTAGTTTTGCTGTTCTTGTTCTTTTATAGACACATGTAGGGGGAGTGAGTGCAAAACTTCCTTGACGAACCAAATATTGATATGTTGGACCATGAATTGTAACTAGGTTACAAAAAAACAACTTGTACAAAAAATAGAGGGGGGCAATTGTTCCCCATGGCACCCTCCCCCCTTTCGGGCTCCTACGCCGTCTTGACAAAGGGGGGCAATTGCCCCCATGCAACCCCCCCACCCCCTTTCGGGCTCCTTCGCCCCGATGAGGCGGGAGTCAACTTGTTCTGAAATCACTGAAATTTCTGTTATTGATGGGTATAAAGAGAGTGTGTGTAACAGAATGGGTAGTCAACTTGGTTGGGCTGTTTTCACAAAAGTTCCCTGTTCCGAAATAGAATGGGTCTTTTAAAGTGTAGTTGTTCAGACGGTAAATTCATGATTAATGTTCCCCCGCCACGTTTTAAACTGTAATTTAAAATCGTTTATTTACCGGATGTAATGTATAACCTGCTCTAGGAAAAAGACAACTCTATGCGAACGGACGAAAACCTCTGATTATGAAAAGGACAATACCATTTTCTAGGGAAAAGCAACAATAAAATCAAAGTATTCAACTGATATATAAATCTTACATAATAAGAGGGGGGCGCCGTGTGAATTTTATTAATTTTTCCAGTGAAAGAAATAAGATTATTATATTTGCAACTTGGTAAATTTAGAGGGGGGAGGTGCTTTGCTGGGGGCGGGCGCCCCCCCTTAAAACCCCCCCCCCCCTTAAATCCGCCCACTGAACTACTGCACTGTAACACACGTCGGTACCAATTAAACGATGACTTTTTTCAAAACAGTCATTGTTACAGTTATACTCATCAATATATCGTTCCAAAACCACTCCTTCAAATTTGTTCGTAACTATCTTTCATTTCTTTTTGGATTAGATTACATTTTTTTTATGCCCCCGTGATCGAAGATTCGGGGGGCATTATTGTTTTTTGTCCTTATCTGTCTGAAACTTTTAAACCTCGGCTATAACTTTTTGAATTATAAGTACTAGGGATTTGATATTATTCACATGTATGTTTCCTTATGACAAGACCTTTCCGTGAGAGCGTACCAACATTTTGGTTGACTCCTGACCTTTGAAGTTTACCTTACTTTTCAAAAACTTAAAACCTAGCTATTAACTTTTGAAATATAAAAGTTTAACTAGGGGTTTTCCTGATATCATTTCACAACAAGTAATGCTTTCTCATTAACAAGGAAACCTTTCCATGGTAACCAAAATTTTTTGAAAACCTTCCCTGACCTTGGAAACCTTGAAAGTTTGGACCTACTTTTCAACAAACTAACCCTTAGCTATAAACTTTGCAAATGATAAGTACTAGGGCTATTTTCCAATTTTTCACAAGATGTTTTCTTATGACAATACCTTTTCACGTGAGGTACAAAACTTTTTGACCTCCTGACCTTTGATTTGAACTTAGAACCACTTTTTCAAAAAACTTATAACATTAGCCAAACTTATTGAAATGGCAAGAGTTAGGGATTCATATTCACATGTTATTCCCTTATGGGGACTAAGTCCTTTTAGCTGGTACCAAATAGTTGACCTTGAATTTTTATGAGCTACATTTAAAAACTTTAACCATTGGCCACGTAACTTTTGAAATGAGAAGGGATAAAACCTTTCATATTAGTCACATGCAATAATCCTTATGACAAGCTCCCTTCCCACTGGCATAGTGGAATACAGGGGGCCC
>CAJDSM010145045.1:0-13568 GCA_903981925.1 Ostrea lurida
TATTTGTTAACATATGGGCTTCTCCATACATATTTATTCCAGTGGGTTCTGTCAACTGATTATAATAAAAAGGACGTATTTACTGATAATAATTTTTTGTTTCATGTTCTTTCCTCAAAAATAAATATAGAGTACACTGAATAGAATTTTGGTTTTTCAGTGTCTTCATCTACTATACAATGTTTGCACCCTTAACTTTTCAAATACCAAATAGAGTGTCATGCTGTAATGAAAGGTCTAGGACCAAAAATGCAATTTTTTTCCGTTTTTTTAAAAACAAATCTAAAAAAAAATCCTAAAAATAACAGTTGAAGTATTGCTGTTTAGGCTGTTGCCATCCGTCATCATAATATGACTGAATTCATAGGCAAAAAATTGGTCAACTTTCATCCCCTTAAAGACAAGCCAAGGACCAATATAATGAATAAAATATTTTCTCAGTATTATACTTTTTTAAGAATATTATGATTGAATTCTTCATCAAAACCTTTGTACCACAATATTGGCAAAGTTGTGTACAAAATTTCACACAAAATTGCACCTTTTTATTAATTACACTAGGCCTAATGCACAATACCAGAGTACCCTGTCATAGGCCTATGTGATAAAATTGTCTTGTTAAATAAGTATTAATTGTCTCTCTATGGACAAATTGTTGTACATAGATTTTGTCTTAATTGCACTATAGTTCTTATATTCTTAACTTTTAAAGTGAGAACAAAAGCGATTCATGATCTCAATTACATTAATATCTGATGATAGCTAAAAATTCAGGGATCGACATTAACGGTTGGTGTCGATTGCCCGGACAAGTGAAAACCAAGTATTCGGGCAAGGTGAAACCAAATACCACCACTTGTCCGACTCGAGGCAAGAATTATTACAGACGGAATGTGATAATTTTTCAATTAATAGGAAAAAAATGTTATAATGACTCAAATCCACAATTTTTTTTTATCTTTTAAATACTAATTAACGAGGACAATGGACATACAGGTGGACTCTCGAATAACTCGAAGTAAGGGACCAAGACAAAACTCGAGGAGACGAGAGTCGAGAGAGTCCAAAAGTCGACTTAATCCGGAAATCGAAAATGTCCGACCATAACGGTTCAAGATTTTAACCGTTAACCGGAAATGTTACCAACGACATTTAGTTTACGTGTTTTCTTATTTCTCAGGGAATGACTAAGAACTTTATCGTGCATAAATAAGAAAATAAATATTGAAAGTTAATATATGTTTATTTGTTCTCTTTTATGCTGAGAAATGAACGTGTATTTACAAAAATTGTGTTTCACAAAACGTATACACTGTCGCAACATACAAATAAAAAAAAAAGCAGAGTCGCTTTACACAGAGAATAAACATTTCAAATCTTAACAGTCTCCTAGATCGATCATATCCTTCCTAATTATTGTCTCAAAATCATCGTCTCAAAATCTTATTCTTTGCATTGTCTTTGCAAAACAAACATACATTTTATTCATACACGTATCGACTGGATTATCGCGCAGATCCAAGCCCAGCGCCATACTCAAAGTGAGAGTGATAATTGACCAATTACATACCATTAATGATTACACTGTGTCCAACCCTATCAAAGCCAGCACGGCTGTCCGTGTTACCTTTGAAACCTTAATTGCCTTTGACCACACTTCCTCTCGGGCGTCCATTGGTAAGCCTCCAAGCGGAACATAATTAGACACTTTGTGTCTATTGTTGTGTATACTCTACACCACCGGAGAGATGGAGTGAAAAACAATGAAATAATTATTCTTACGACCCAAATTCACTCGAGAAATCGAAAACGTTCGAGGAGATCAGAGTAAATTTGCCTTAGTTTATAGAGAAAAAAAAATCGGGACTAGGGACTTCACTTCGAGAGATCCGAGCAACTTCGAAGATGATCGAAGTACTCGAGTTATCGAGAGTATGTTACCTGATAGTCTGTATCTTTGTGTCAGAAATACAGCGCTAGTAGGCCTACATCTTTGTCTTGTTCTCTATACACGGTTAAAAGAAACATCCGAAATTGAATAGCCAATTGGTGAACAGTTTTATTCAAGGTATTAATAACAAATAGACTTGTTACATTATTTGCAATGGGTTGTATGGGGGGGGGGGGGGGTGTAATAAAGAGGAACCTATCAACAACTTTCGCAATTACGTCCATCAGTATGCATAGTTTCATCGAAAGAATGTCCTCTCCAATATTGTTATTATATTTGTACGTTGGAGTTTTTGTAATTTATTTAATTTCCTTATATACAATGTATCTCTGATATTTTGAAATCAAATGAGACAACTACTGTACAAACATATATAAAATGCACAGTCTGCCGGTGAACGCTCGGAATGCCAATCACTAAAACTTGACATGAAATTGTATCATATGATTAATAATTAGGGGAATATTAACTTACACTTTGGAGAGACAAGGAAAACTTTGCTACACCACCGACTGACTCCGCGCAAATGCGGGAGAGGATACTTGATCACGATGTATTAGCACGTTAAAAGTGTTGGGAACAAGCAATTTTTTCATTCGGACAAGTGGAAAGTTGCTTTGAACTATACTTGCCCGAAGGACAAGTGAGATAAAAGTTAATGTCTATCCCTGAAATTCTTATTCGAAATGTGGGACTTTTTTGAATTCATAAGTCAAGCCATGCATCAGATCCACATTGGAAATCCTGTTAGACCAAAAAAAAAAAAAGTATCCGCCTGCCTGGTCCTGAATACGTAAAAACGAGACCCGGGGGGGGGGGGGGGGGGGACAGACTTTTTTTTTTTAATGTGGCCTAAGTATTCTCATTTCACGACAAGAAAGGCCTAAGGACAATATTAATTCACTTGCACCAATACAAAACAAGCTTTGTGTACCTTCCAGTTACTCGGACATTTTACCTATATATTCATATTATTAGATGCAACCAGAGACATATATAAACAGAGATAAGTATATCTATCTCCAAGTCGTCGATTATCTCGCGGCTCGTATATGATTTCGGTAAAAAATACGTTATCCTGATTTTGGATTAACATATTACCCACCAAAAACTATTGAAAGATATAAAGCTGCAAACCCTCCTAATACTATTACAAAAACATTCAAATACAATAATTTTCAGAGATGCCTTCATGTTAAAAGGTGAAAATAAACAGAAGTCTTCAAAAAGGCGGATACATGCCCCAAACTCGCCAAAATCCGCGAAGTATTCAGAATGTTAAATTTACCCTAATTGGTTTGTAAATAAGTCAATTTAAGGTTCAATATCAAATTTCAGTTCAAAATGTGTTGCATCTCGAATTCAAATTTATGATAAGAAAATGATTATCTTCACACAACTCCTACACCAACATTACATCTTCATTAAACCAAATCCACCTCAGGAATTAGCATTTATCCCCACCAGGTGCGAACCGTCACATATTTTAAGCGGTACAACACGCCGCCATAGGAGTGTGCTTTATCTGTTATATATGTCTACTGATGCAACCGATGAAATGCTAAGAACTTTCCCATTTTCTGGTAGGTCCATGACGTTTTATATTTTCCACCAAAATTCTAAGAGGAATGAAAATATCCGTATAGCCTTTCCGATGATATCTAAAATAAGTACTTTTTACTCACATAAAAATGTATATTATACAAATCTTTTTAAAATCCAATATTTTTTAAAATTTTGATAAATTTGTATAGGTCTGTAATGAAGAGAAAACAAATAGATCTTCAGTAGTACGGAAGTATTTCCGGTTTTGTATGCTACCGTCTCCTTCCAAATAACGTCGGTGTTGTGATTCGCTGAGAGACTAAAAAACAAGGTGACTGAAATGTAGATCATTTTACTCATTTGTGGTAAGTATTGTCAGAATGTTTTGGTATTTGTTATAAGCTTATCAGTGCGGACACTTTTTAAGCCATGGGAAGAAAGCATAATGCCAAAAACAGCCACAGTTCCCATAACAACGGCTGAAAATAGTGCTTCAGCGTAATCAAGATGGTGGATGATTATTTGGCATTTTGCTGATTTAGGTAGCTATCCGATTACAGACTGTACTGACGTTGAGATTTCTCCGCTTTAAGCTGATTTGCATCCTTACATAAATATGTGCATGGAGATATGCATAGACCCGACATCGATATCATCTAGTATCATATCATGTATGATATAGGCCTATTAAAGTTGTTTTATCAGTTTTGCTGACTGTCAAGTGATAATGATGGTATTTTTAGACTAATACTTTATATTTTATATTACTCGATCACAAACTGCTCAATTTTAGGCCACATAATTAAGGATAATAATGTTTGGGAATTATTTGGCAAGTTTCCCAGAAAGCTGGGTGTTAGCTGTGCATGTACAGCCATTCAGCCCATTGGCAAAAACTTTTTAAAAAAAACAAATGACTGACCTACAGGACTCAGTATTTTGTAATTCTTTCAATTTGAGGGCAATTATACATCTTTTAAGAATGTTTGTTTTTAGCATAAGCCATTGATGGTATTTTTCTCACTAAGTTATTGTGTTTATAAGCAATTTTTCATTTAAACCGTTCTTGTATATATATGTGAAACTGAAATACATGCATACACTACAGTGCATATAAATAAATTTTCTTTGTGACTTGACAGATTAAAAGAATGTACACCTCAGATTCCTGCTAAGGGAAAATAAGTTGTATCCATGACGACTTACTACAGTGGCTACAACATGCCAGGTGTTCCTAGATCAACAGGATACTCGGGAAGCTATAGTACTGGTAACACAAGAACTTTAACAAGACAACGTGCATCTAGTTTAAATCGAGAAAACAGTGCAACAAGGAATTTCGCTCAGAGCAGGTATTCTGAAATTTAATGCAGATGACTGTCAATGACTCAAAACTTTTTGATCACATTAAGTCAGGTCATGATTTAACTAGTAACTAACTAAAATTTCTTCCAATTTCTCAGATTCCTAATCTTTTGAAACCCTCCGCTTTTCAAAGTACAATCAACAAAGTCCCAAAATGCATAATCTTTTGAATTTCACTCTTGATAACTGGCATCAGGCGATGCTATTTCTTTTTTCTTTCCAGTCAGGTGAGTATTTCCAAACTTTAGACATACATGCCTTTTATGATTTATCACCCTGGAAATTTAAATGGCTTGTCTAATAAATGTATGTAACTTGGATGTGAATTACTTTTTAATATAATAAATTATAAATTTTGAACATCAATTGTCACTGACTATTCTGGAAACAGTATAATTCACCGTAATGGTTTCAGTTTTTTTATATTTCTAAGGGACTTAACTCTAATATTCTCGTGACAATGACCGACACTCGTACTTTCAGATGAGCAATACTGTGAAGAGCTGTCAGAACTAGATATATGTGCTATTCACTATAACTAATCTTATGTTTGCATTTAGAGGCACTGCGTTTGGTTTTTGTACTCCTAGGAGAGTATTTCATAATTTGTGTACCCTGTAATAGCGAGCGTACTCGAGTATCCTTGTGTGTCAAAAATCTCGTGTCCAGAAGTTCAAATAATCAATTTTATAAACAATCGCGTACAAATGATCGTGTACTGCCGATTCAATTCGATAATCGATAGTAAATTTTGTCCGATTTTACAACACTAATGAGGAGTTTCGTTGTCAAAACGGGCGTAACCCAACATCCTTATCTTACAATGATAAATGAAACATTTCGCTTCAATAGAAAAAAAAATGTGTTATCCATATATCCTAACAATTCAGTACTTTCCTGAAAAACATATAAGATATTTTAAGAAATATTTTTGTTTTTAATCGCAGCAAACCTCCGCGACCACTCCCAACTGGTCCAGGCCCCCTAGACAGTTATGGCAGAAAATTGGATGGTTACAATTCATACAAAATAAAATCTACCTCATCATCTAGCCTTCGTTCTCCGGGACCCCTCAAGGCTACAAGTACATACTCAACTTCATACGGCGCAGCTTATGGTTCAGGGTCATTGTCTAGGCCTGATAGTGGACTCAAGCAGAGACGGTCCACAAGCATATCAAATATCAATGACCGTTTAGCAGATACAAAAATAACAGACACTGAATCACGGAGATCAAGGAACAGGGATGAGTTAAATGGGTTCTCAACAAACAGGTCCTCTCATGATGAATATACCCCAAGAAGTTCAAAATCAAAACTGGACAATGATGAAAAGTTCAGCACATCAAGAACAAGTTCTAGAAACAGTAAACTTAATTCTATTGATCTGAATGATGATAGCTACACTCCAACAGTGAGTAGAAGAAGAGATGGAAGTTTGCCTCCAATGTCCAGGAAAGACTCCGGCTCTCTTGACTCAAAGCCATCATTCACTCGCCAGAATTCTGTATCCCCTATAAGTGTCAATGTAGGTTTATATATTATATTGATATTGCAATGCTATAGTCTTATAGATTTTAGAGACTTTAAAGGAAATTCCATTGGAAATGTTCACTATAATTTCTTTATGTGTAACTGTGTATCATAAGTAAGTTAATTAAACATGGATT
Organism: Ostrea lurida; assembly: GCA_903981925.1. Classification (NCBI taxonomy): domain Eukaryota; kingdom Metazoa; phylum Mollusca; class Bivalvia; order Ostreida; family Ostreidae; genus Ostrea; species Ostrea lurida. The sequence goes on from CAJDSM010145045.1 coordinate 6,531, forward strand.
TTAATATAAAATGTATAGAGGTGATTTTGCAGAAGTGATAATAAATTATGAAGATAATACATTTATTCATACTTTGTGGTATTTTGATAGGGTTCCATGTCTCAGCACATGAATGGTGGAAAAGTTGGACTTAGAAATTTGGGAAACACTGTAAGTTGACTAACATAGTGACTAGTGAGCGTTATCCAACATATATAAAGTAAATTTCTTATCATTTCTTCATATAATCTGCAGAACATTTAAGTTTGTTGAAATAAACCAAAAGCATATAGATAAAAACATAAGGATTTTGAATATATTTAAATTACAATGTCATGAATTCTCCCTCTTTATCAACTCTTGCACTTATGTAAACTTTATAGACTCAAAGTACACTTACTTATTTTCATATTTTGCCAGTGTTTCATGAATAGTGTACTGCAGTGCCTTAGCAACACCAAGCCTTTGTTAGAGTATTTTGTAAAGGAAGACTTCATGCTGGATAAGAACACGAGCATTAGTTCCATGAAGGGTCAACTGGTCACAGGTAACTATAAAAAATTAAAGCTTGTCATAAATGATGAACAATCTTTAATAGCATTAGTTCCATGAAGGGTCAACTGGTCACAGGTAACTATAAAAAATTAAAGCTTGTCATAATTGATGAACAATCTCAGGAAATCTGCAATATAGCAGTCTTCAAAAAAATGTTCTAGCCAGTAGGACCCGTCACCAGTGAACTACCTGAATTTACTGACCCCCCAAATCTTCATAGTACATGTTTATTAAATACATTATGGGGTGTATTGTATAATTATACAACTAGTGTACTGAAACTTTATCAAATATGAAAATATGATTATTTATTACATGTATACTCATATTTTATGATCATACTTGTATTTTTTTTTTAAACTAATAGAATATTGTTTGTTACTATACATGGGGAATTTCATTAAAATCAGTTCGTTGAATATAATATGAAATAACTTTCAAAAATGTTTCATGTTACCAATCCTAATGCATCATAAAAATACACACTGTACATGCTGTCATGGTACTTTCTTTTCCTTTTTTATCACCTACAAACAAGACTACAAATTTACATACTCTTCACAAACGTGAAAACAGCCTGATGTAAAAGATTGCTTATTTCTACAAATTGTACAAAATTTCCTAATCAGATATAACAACAACTGACGAAGTTCATTTCGATTGAAGAATAACACAGTGATTGGTAAATATTTGAGCAACTACAATAAACAAACCACAATGTCCAAACACTTACTTTAGGTGCTATTCATTGATTTATTAGCTCACGTGAACCGAAGGTTCAAGTGAGCTATTCTGATCACCGTTTGTCCGTCGTCCGTCCGTCTGTCTGTTAACTTTTCACATTTTCGACTTCTTCTCAAGAACCACTGGGCAAATTCAACCAAACTTGGTACACATCATCCTTGGGTAAAGGGGCTTCAAGTTTGTTCAAATGAAGAACCAGGCTCTTATCAAAGGGGAGATAATCACGAAAATGCAAAAATAGGTTGGTGTCCAATAAAAATCTTCTTCTCAGGACCACTGGGCCAGAAAGCTGAAATTTATATGAAAGCTACCTTATTAGTGGAGATTCAAGTTTGTTCAAATCATGACCCCCGGGGGTACGATGGGGCCACAATAGGGGATCAAAGTTTTACATATGATTATGTAGGGAAAATCTTTAAAAATCTTTTTCTCAAGAACCACTGGGCCAGGAAAGCTGAAATTTATATGGAAGCTTCCTGATATAGTGGAGATTCAAGTTTGTTCAACTCATGACCCCCGGGGATACGATGGGGCCACAATAGGGGATCAAATATATAGGGAAAATATTAAAAAATCTTCTTCTCAGAACCATTGGGCCAGGAAAGCTGAAATTTATATGGAAGCTTCCTGATAAGAGGAGATTTAAGTTTGCTCAAATCATGACCCCGGGGTACAATGGGGCCCCAATAGGGGATCAAAGTTTTACATATGATTATATAGGAAATTTTAAAAAAAAATCTTCTTAAGAACCACTGGGCCAGGAAAGCTGAGATTTATATGGAAGCTTTCTGATATAGAGGAGATTCAAGTTTGTTCAAATCATGACCCCGGGGTACGATGGGCACAATAGGGGATCAAAGTTTTACATATGATTATATAGGGAAAATCTTTTAAAAATCTTCTTTTCAAGAACCACTGGGCCAGAAAAGCTGAAATTTATATGAAAGTTTCCTGATATAGTGGAGGTTCAAGTTTGTACAAATAATGACCCTAGGGTATGGTGGGGCCACAATAGGGGATCAAAGTTTACATTTGATTTATATTAAAAATTGTCTTCTCAAGACCAAAAGACAACATTTACCTTAAAGCTTCCTGATATAGAGTACGAGGGCCAAGGTCACTCAGGTGAGCGATGTGGCCCATGGGCCTCTTGTATTTTATTCTGATGGTAAATTTATGCAGATGAAATGTTTATAATATCTATATCCAACATTTTATTTTATGCGACTTGCAAAGTCTACAAACCCATCAGACTTTTTGATTTTCACTGACCCTGGTGACCCAACCCTAAAATTCACTGGCCTCGGTCGTCGGACCATTGAGTTTTCATGAAGACTGATATAGAGGATGTACATTGTACAAACTCATTTTTATGTGTAATAATCACTATTATTGTGATATTAATGCTTATAAATGATATTCAGCTCAACTAAGTGAAGAGTTCATGTGGTCTTTTATGACCAAAATTTTTCTTTTCCATCTGTCCATTGTTTGTAGACTTTTCACATTTTCAAGAAATATTCTATATAAAATGTAAACTGATGCAGCGTGTCAGAATTTGAGTATTGTAAACTCTGTCTTGTGTTACAGCATATGCCAACTTAATGAAATCAATGTGGGCAGAGAGAAGTGATTCCCATGTGTCGCCCAATGCCTTCAAGACTCAAATTCAGAGATTTGCACCAAGATTCATGGGATATGCGTATGTAAAAGTTCATGTGTTTGAGTTGTTTTATAATTAAACATTTTTCTCTTCCTAACTGCTGCAGAAAATTTAAAGTAATTTTGAGCACCATGCTCTGATAAAAGGAACATCCATTTATTTGAAATAAAAGTGTTTCCTTTCAAGGGAAGATGAGGTAAAAATGCAGAAAAAAAAAAATTATAATGTTTAATAACATTAAAAAAGTAAGATTGCTTCCTGGTTATTGTTGTCAAGTGAAAATTCTACTGGACAATATATAGAAAAAAATCTTAATATTTAAATAATTATAACTTTTACCTATACTTGTGTGTTTTCATGATGCGTGCCAAATTTTGATTCTTACTGATTCACTAGCTAGACTGATCAGTTTATATGTATAACAAAGACTTTTGATTCTTGGTATTTGGCAGCTGATAGTGTTAGTTTCATTTCTCCATTGTACATGTATATAATTCTTCAGGACAACATCAGATTCAGAGGAAATTTTTAAAGGGAATATAATCTAGCTATTTTCGCAATTTACTTACCTGATTTCATGACACATGCTAGATTTGTTACAATTCACATCATTTATGATATTAGGTTTAAAGTATAATATGATTCAATATGATCTTGACTTTGACCCTTGAACTTGAAAATCAATATGGTTCATCATCTCCCATAGGTAATCATTTATGGAAGGTTTAGTGATCCTCTGACATGAATGCCATTGCTTCATCGTGTTCACAAGATTTTAGCAATAGTTCAATAAAAAGACGCCTGATCCTTTGAAACCCTGCCTTGAAAATCAATAGGGTGCATCCTCTCTCCATGGAAACAGTGTTGCAGGTTTTATATTCCTCTGATGAACTATACCCTTTCTTTTATCTTGTTCACAGAGGTCCTACACAAGTAACACACCAGACACACACCACAGTCTCATGGATCGCAGGCAGTGCTGATACTATTCTCTCCACGAACTATTTGCAAAGGGATAAGAATTCTAACACTTCCAAAACTGTCATACAAGTTTCCTGTAAGACATTTGATTACTCCCCTTTTTTAATAAAGAAAAATTCCATAACTTGAAAAACGGAAAATCAGAATTTTTTCAAAATCAAAGAGGGAGCTGCCTGTATGGAGTAAACACTTTCTAAAGTTTCCATATCTGTAGTCAAAGCGTTTTTCAGTTATTGCGCAAAAACTGAAAAATCACCATTTTTAAGGAAAAAAGTTTCCATAGTTTCTGAAACGTGAAATCAGAAATTTTCCAAATCGAAAGGGAGCTGACCTCAAGGGGATTATTGCACTCATCCCTAAATTTCATCATTAATTGGTGAGCAAGACCTTTTGAGTATATCGCGCGGAAAACTGTTTCGACTTTTTCATGAAAAAAGTCCATTATTTCCTGGTAAGTGAAATCAGAATCTTCCAAAATCGAAAGGGAGCTGACGCTCAATGGATATTTACATCTGTCCTAAAGTTTCTATTATATTGGTGCAAAGCCCATTCGAGTTATCGCAGCGAACAAACTGTTTTGTGACGGACGGACGAGACACTAGTTGTTACTTAAGGGCTACCCGATACTCGCACCCAAAAATTAAAATATTAACAAAGTATGCTGCACAGGCCATAATCTCACTCCGAAGTTATTTCTTAAGCCCTATCTGTCTCAAAGAGCTGTTACTTTCTTTTTAATTCAATGACAATTTGATCTTGACCTATTATCTAATAGTAAACGTCCACAAGGGGGTTAGTCACTAAACCCAATTGAATTCAATACAATCATAGGGATTCATATGCTCACTATGATATTGCTGTTTCTGAAACATTAAAATGTTTCCCATATTCCTTGTATATGTATCATGTTAAAATCTTCTAAGGTAAAATACCTTTTAAATTCAAGCAACTGTGGAATCGTTTGCATACATGATTATGGATTTCTTGTGTGCCCTGCTACGCTTTAGAAGATTTTTTTTTTTCAAATCTACGACCTAGATTACTTTCTCACTTGAAAAAACTGGCGTACACCGAATCTATAGTTTATGGATTTACTAAATTTTGTTGAATGGGGTCAGTACAGTATCAATTAATTGATTTACCAGTTATTCAATTCATGACATAAGTGGGTTCGGAGTTAAGATATAAGTTTATGCAGGAGATTTCCATTGTAAAAGTATTGTTATCCCATATATTGAAGGCCCCAACATCCCATCTGGCCACGACCCATTAAAGACGTTAACTTGACTGAAAGCTCCTCATCTGAATGGTTGACTGGCTTGGGCATTATGGTGATTTGTTTGAACGTCCTCGAAGGCCCTCCAAGAAGATACCGTAAGAATCCTGGCATTCCTGGTGACTGTGAAAATAGGATCGCAAATACTTCACTATAATAATAGCAAATTTAATTAACCAACATCCAGTACATAATTCATTAAAGTTACAAAGAGGTACACAGTTACATGGATGCAGCTTGTAACATTTATAATCAACGATTGATAAAAAAGCCCATGGCCACATCTGCTCCCTGAGTCACGTCCTTCACTAAAAGAGCAAGTATTGGAGCACTGTTAAATCCCTATTGTGGCCCCGCGGCGCGCCTCACCGCAACCACGTGGGGGGGGGGGGGCATATATCTAAATAGACTTAATCGTACAACCATTATCAGGAACTTTCAGGTAAAATCCATCTGTCTAGGTGTCAATATAGAAGATTTTAAAAAATTCCCGTATATATTGTATGTTAAAATATTGTATCCCTCCATTCGTGGCCACATACCCGTGGTCATGATTTGAACAAACTTTATCTTCACTGAATCAGGAGGCTTTCTGGCCCAGTGTTCTGAGAAGATTTTAAAGATTTTCCCATATAATTCAGATGTAAAAACTTGATCCCCTCGATTGTGGCCCCATCGTACCCCTGGGTCATGATTTGAACAACAACTTGAATCTCCTCTATATCAGGAAGCTTCCGATATAAATGTTCAGCTTCCTGGCCAGTGGTTCTTGAAAAGAAATTTGTTAAATATTTCCCTATTATAATTCATTAGTAAAACTTTGTAATCCCTATTTGCCCCTCGTAGCCCCCGGGGTGGTCAGTTGATTGAACAAACTTGAATTCCTCGGTATACAGGAAGCTTCCATCATAAATATTCAGGCTTTCCTGGCCCCAGTGTGTCGTTGAGTAAGAAAATTTTTGAAAGATTTCCTATATCATCTATATGGTAAAACTTTGATCCCTATTGGGGCCCATTAGTAGCCCCGGGGGTCATTGATTTGAACAACTTGGAATCCTTTTCAGGAAGCTTTCCATAAATATATTTCAGTCTTTCGCTTGGCCAGTGGTTCTTGAGAAAAGATTTTTTAAGGATTCCCTATACAACAGTATGTAAAACTTTTGATCCCCTTATTGTGGGCCAATCGTACTCCCCGGGGTCAGGCTTTGAACAAACTTGAATCTCGCTCTAGTATCAGGAGCTCCAGAAAATTTCAGCTTTCTGCCAGTGGTTCTTGAGAAAAGATATTTTCCGTAGATAATATGTAAAGACTTTGATCCTTATCTGACCCATCGTACCCGGGTGGTCATATTTTGAATAACTTGAATCTCCTCTATATCAGAAAGATCTTCATTATAAATTTCAGCTCCTGGCCCAGTGGTTCTGCAGAAGAAAGATTTTTTAAAGATTTTCCTATTATAATCCGTCAAACTTTTGATCCCCTATTGTGCCCATCGTACCCCCAGTCATGATGTTGAAAACAAACTGAAGCTGCGCCTATATTCGGGAAGTTCATATAAACGCTTCGGCCCAGTGGTTCTTGAGAAGAAAATTTTTCAATATACACCACCCATTTTTGCATATTTGTTGAATTATATCTCCCTTTTGATGAGGCCTGTCCTTCATTTGAACAAACTTGAAGCTCCTTTTACCAAGGATGATGTTTACAAGTTTGGTTGAATTTGGCCCTAGAGGTTCTGAGAAGAATCGAAAATGTGAAAAGTACAGATCAGACGGACAAAGATGGCGGATCAAAAAAGAAAAAATTTCTTCGGATATGATATGATTTAATTATATATAT
>CAJDSM010145058.1:69-23701 GCA_903981925.1 Ostrea lurida
CAGATTTTTGTAACATTGAAAAGGAACACTACTGGTGAGTGTTCTTATTTGAAATATTAATAGAAATATTAACTTTTTGTATTTTTGCCTTATACTATTTTTAAAGTTTATCCTAACAATTGTTAATTAAATATAAGACCAATACAATAGTTATTGATTTATTTTCTTTGTTTATTTTACAAGATAATGGACACTCTAATTCGTGTTTTTCCATTCTTTTAATGGTTTTAAATCTGTAAACGGAGTTTAGGTTGTAAGGAGGGAGAAGGACGACACTTGAAGTAAAAACATGTTCCCATTGTTTGGGGACATATAAAATTAGCCATGCATTTTTGTGAAATTGAACCGAAAAAACCAATAGACGAATTAAACATTAAAGGAAGTATAACAAAGTTTGTTTTCTGATATATAGTACGATGTGACTTTTAGGGAGTCATCCCAATTCCTTCATGGCGATGTAAGATAAAATTTGTGGGGTGGCATATTTTTTGAGTCCATTTCAAAGCATCTGTTTATACGTTTACACAATGTTTTCTTTTAAGACAGGAAAAGCATTAAGTTTAAGACTTTTTGCGCCTTAGAAACCTGATTACGTAATGAATTTTCATTTCGTTGATATCAGCCGATGCAAAACGTTGAAACAAGCAATGTTTGATTATTAATGCTTAACACATTATTTTTATTTTTAGTTTATTGAAAATACTTTTGACCCTTTCGCATAATACGAATGATGGCCAAAATTGATTTGTCGATACGCTTATCATTTTCTACAATTTTGTTCTACATGCTCAAATATTTTTGTTTTATATATCTTGATGTTGTATTTTAGGGTCCCTAATCCTTAATGGGAGTTCAGACAAATTTGAGATGGCTATTGCTCAGGGTACATTCCAAGCAATTCATGTATAACATTTCACAAATGTTTTTCGTTAGGAAAGCATCAAAGTTTCACACTTTTGGTCTTTAAATCCCTTATTACGTAATCCAATTTTCATTTCGTTGATTATCACTGATCCAAACGTTTAAACAAGAAACTTTGCTTCAATAATGCTTAAACAAGTTCTTTTTTCGTTTTTGACGTAATAGAAATAAGTTTGACCCTAGCCCTTTATTTAAGGGCTGGCCCTAAACTTGATATCGTCGAATGCCTTGTAATTTTTGAACTTTTGTTTAATGATAACAAAATGATTTTTAGTTTCTAATATATACGATGTGATTGAACTTTTGGGTCAATCCCCTTGAACTCATAAGGGCGATGTAAGACAAATTTGAAGATGCATATTGATTAGGTCACATTTCCCAGCAATTCATGGTTGCATCACATTACAAAATTTTCGTTTTAAGAGATAGAAAGCATCAAAGTTTCATACTTTTGGCCCCTTGAATCCCATTATACGTAATCATTTTCATTTCGTGATTCAGCTGATCTAAACGTTAATGCAAGAACTCTTGCTTCATAATGCTACCAATTTTTTTAGTTTTTTCAATATTTTCGAAACTTGAACCCCTTATTTGAAGGGCTGGCCCCTTTAAAACCTTCATACTGTCGAATACGACTTGCATTATCTACAATTTGTTCTAATGTTTTTTGCAAATATTGGTATAAAAAGATTTGACAAAATATGACCAAATGCAGTCAAAAAAAGTTTGAGCGTTTTTTCAGTCATAGCGAGCTTGACGTTTTTGGCATTGAACGAAATTTGGAGGAGTTCCCGCACATCTAGGATATATTCGTCTACAATCTCCTGAAAAATTTGAAGTGTAGCTTTCATAGTTTCCGAGACAACTCCCGGACCAAATGCCCCTAAATTTCACAAAAACGTCATTATTTGACGGAATTTAACCGTAACAAAAATCGAAAAAAGATAATAATCGGACATTTTTGTCAAATAATCTTATACCCTGAAAATTTGACGCAAATGAGGCACGCATATTTGAGAAAATCGCTGAACAAAATTATGTAAAGAAAACAAATAAGACTAGAGCTTGTCTGTCTCGACAAAAACAAAAAGGTCTTCCGTCCTAATGATATGACATATGGTACAAAAATTTCATCCCATACGTAAGAAATTAATAAAATGGGTCGTGGCATGAATTGAAGTCTACACTTTAGCTAAAGTTCTTTAAGAAAAATAGTAAAACATTATCCAAGATATATAAGTATTTCGTAAAAATAAACTATTGAATTAGAAGAAAAATTTAGCAATATATAACACAACTAAAACAAAAAAATTACAGTACAATCATAGAATAAAGGACAGATACAATTATATAAATGAAGAACCATGTCCTTATGACAGGATGCCCCCGGAATTCCAACAATGCCAGTGAAAGGGGCTTGCCAAAAGAGATTATACATGTGATTATAATAATCTATCACAGTTAATAAGCCAAGTTAAAGTTTGAAGTAGATCAAACTTCAAGGTCAAGAGTCAAAAAAGTATTGGTCCCAGTAGAAAGGATTGTACATAAGGAACACACATCGTGTAATATGGAAAGTCCACCACTGCCATTCAAATTTTGGCCAATGTTAAAGTTTGCATGAAAAGCTAGTCAAAATATCAAAGGTCAAGGTCAGGAGGTAAAAATTTTGGAACCAGTCAAATGGGCTTGATCATAAGACAAACATATTTTAATATGAAAGGATTTCGCACCATTGCACTCGAAAAGTTAATGGCCCAATGTTAAAAGTTTTTGCAGACAAAGACAAATGACCGGACCAAATATAATCCCCCTGAATCGTAGATTACCGGAGCATAAAAACAAAAGATAGGACAATCCGCATCGGTAAGTTATTATGAACAATTAGAATTGGTGTATATAATATCATATTACATTGGATTTCTGAATTTCTTCAGAATGACCCATGCATGGGAGGTCGGTTTAAAATAGGTCCCCAGCATCCCTCTTGTCGCTGTTCGTAAGAGGCGACTAAATGGGAGCAGGTCATATCGGAATGAGACCGGGAAAACGAGGTCTTGTTCACGCAGAAGTGGACGAAACGAGGATAGCTTCCCTATCACTGTTCAAGAGGCCCAATACCAATCGGCACAGTAATAATAAAAATTTAGAACAGGCAATAAACAAATTATCATGTGCAGAGGCCCTTCATCGCCTTGAGCATACGGTAAACGACCACCGAAATCCGGGCCCAGGTTATTTAAATATTTCCGGTGGGACGTAAAACAGTAAAAATAAATTCAGTCAATATTTAATTTCTGAATGATGCGCGAAACAAATGTCTGCCACCCAGCGGAATACATTGATTGAATGTGCCACAGTTTTATATTTCATTAAGATGGTGAAAATGGAAATACTTTGATTAATGTGTGGGTATAATTAATAGTGATTACTCAGGTAGACAAAATAACCTTTATTAAATGTTGGTTATAATATCCAGAGGAATTAACTTGTAAACTTTCTGTGACCCGAATAATTTACTGGAAGCCTAATCTACATATCAAATCTTTTAATCTAACGGATAAGTTATTCGCAGTAAGTTTATCTAGTCAAATATAGTCAACTACACCAATCTCCCACCCCCAATAGTTGTAGGGTTACTGTATAAACAAAATATTCACTTCCTCTGGCTTTCTTTCCTCAGTCCAATATCAGTGGTCCTACATCTCTCTCACACTCTCTACCTCTCTCTCTATCTAATCTCTCTCTCTCTCTCCTCTTTCTCAACTGTTAATAACAAAATTCATTGCTTGAGGTTATAAACCTTTTTCGTGCATATAAGACTATACATGCGATCATTTAATATAAGTATAGCAATGTTAACATATACTCCATACCCTCCCCACTCTCATCGTGTTCTTTACGGTTCTCTTCTCTCATCTCTCTCGTCCTCCTCTCTCTCACCTCTCTCTCTCTCCTCTCTCCGTTGAGCAAGTTTTAAACTAATGAGTTCACGAAATGTCTTTGATCTAAAAGGTAATAATATTGGACAAAATAAATAAAGAAACTTGAGAGAGTTCGCAAGATTTTGGTTATGTGGAAACAACAAGCTCTAAATCTAACCCTATAATCATAACAACGCCTTTGCAAACGATTGCATTTAATGTCGGCAAAAGAATAAAGAAGAATGAATTCGATTGAATTTATATCTCTTTTTGTTTACGCTCCCAACACTCGAATGATATATTTTTCTCTCATATGGAGGACTCACCTTTCAACCATTGGTAGATAGGACTACAATAAAATGTAGAGCCATTTGCTCAGCCCCTCAGGAGCTCTAGAGTCAGGGAGTGAGTATACCTTTGTTTGCTGCTATAACCTGCAATATGTGACATCCGGCATTCAAACTTGCTCGGGTTTTTCAGCGTCTACATCCGGATATTGTATTTGCATGCGTTACAACTTCGTAAATTTATGTCGTTGTGCCAATTACGACGATGAGAAATAACCGGACAACTGTGGACCGGGTGTTCCAGCAGTGTTTGACACGAAAACGATTCCGTCTCCCTGCCATCACTAAAAGGCCCTTATGCCGAGCACCACGCAGACCTAAATTTTGCAAGCTCATTTCACCGTCATGGCCAATGGTGACGTTCAAAGGATTTTTCGTGTGAACGTTTACAATTGACGTCATATCGGATTGACTTATTTATTTTTTCCACGTTAGGTTGCAGAAAGAACTAATTCAACTCATAATTGAACGTCACGACATTGTCCGAGTGATGTAATATGTTGCAAGTATTATCTTAGGAGCGATTAGCTAGAGCATCCAAGGGCTAACTATTTTAGGGTCTCTATTTTGTCCGTGACGCACAACTTGCTGCGCACTGCATGGGCAATCCTCGCGGTTTTTAAAGGTGTCAATGATCCCAAATCAGACCCTGAGTTCGATAGTTAACTTCAACGGGGAACGAAAAACAACAAAATTAAATGCAAATTAGTATAAATGTGGTCTCTAATGGTGTTACATTTTTCAGTTCCACACGCCATGCTTTTATGACAGTTTGAAGTAAAGTAAGACAACTATTTTCAAGTCATTCGAACTACAATATATCGCTTTATAATTGCCAGAAGACTTTAATTCGTCTTGTAGAATGGAACAATCTCTCGAAGACTTATTAATTTTCGCTTTTTGTGGTTATTGACCTCTCATACAATAAACAGGTTCCAGATATATACAAGACACAAATTTTTGGAATTGTCCTATTTAGAAGATACATGATAGTATGGATCCTTCTTTCACGTTTCAACGAAAGAAGCGATGCCAAAATTTCTTATAAGGTCATATACAAAAACTCTCTATAATCGTATATTAAACACTATTGGTATGCCCCAGAAGCAAATTGGCATCTTTTGAGTTTGAAAGGAAGGTTGACATCTTCTACCTCGAACTCATATTTTGTCGATGTTTGTTGGTATGTTAAATGAAGGGTTTGCAGTGTGATTCACACTTAGGAAGTTCTATTTCTCTATAAATATAACTCTGTAATGATTCTTTGTAACATTTTCCAATAGCTTGTAATAATGTATCTATATAAATCGAATTCTTTGTCTACTCAACTTAATTAATGCTTGTTAATTTTTCTTATATTATAAGCTTTTTTAGCATGAAAACAGTGGTAGATAAGTGGTTGATATACAATATATGTTTAACTCACTATCAGCTCTGGATGCTCTGTCCAAAGATGTCTTCTCTCAAACGCGCCGAAAAGCTTGAAAATATGTAGACGTCTTGTAAAGAATAACGGGATATCTGACGTGATTTGGATCGTACCTTTCCCTCACCATGGCATTTTTAATCAAATAAGAGCCTCGTAGCGTAATTGAGTATGAAAGCTCCAGTGCATGCATGAACTATTGCAACATTATATCCACAATTCAGTTTAGATTTGTTCTATTTACGTTCTTGGTGTCACAGAAGTAGATCATTTGCAAACGGAAAAGTATGGAAGTGTGGTTGAATTTTGATTGAAATTCTGGTTTATCAAAACGTAACTGGTGACACGTTTTAATATAGATTACGTGGGGATATGATTATTCTGGGGGGTGCCAAGTGCGAGGGTGACGCTGGGGCGATTTTGCTAACAGCGATATAGGTTCATTGTAGGTCTTCATCGAGTCAGCTGAAAATTTCATTCTCTACTCAAAGCATCTGAGAAAAAAGGAAATTGCATTGTTATATTCAGAATATCTATTTTTGAGCCGGGAAGTCAGTCTAGCATACCCGAGAAATGTTTTGCTAATTCTGATTTTTTTACAAATATAATACGGAGTTTTGTATTTGAAAACATACATTTTCTTATGTATAATAGTATGAAAACCAACACTTACTGCAAGAACTCTCAAAAGATTATGAAGGCAAGTTTTAGTGGTAGTAGAATCAATTTTCCACGAACCAAAGTATGAATTACAAAGGTAGAAAGTACGACTGGGCAACTCAGTATAGGTAATACGTTGACCCGATCTTCAACACAGAAAGAGCTTATTTGAATACTAAGAGTAATAGTGTTTTCTAAATATGATTCATGTTTTAACTTGATTAATATGCTTACAAAAATGTAAAAGACAATGAAATAAGTATTTAAATCACAATTTGGTATATTGGAGACAATTGTAATAAAAAAGATAATATTTAATTTTTATTTGGATAGATACTATATAATTTTTAGACGCTCTATTTCTCCAGAACAGGAAGTTGTGTTTTTGAAAACGCAAATTTGGGTGAGCAGATATTTTACACATTACCAGATTAAGGCCTATTTATCCTGAAAATGTTCGTTTCCTCTTACCTCATAAGATAATCTCTCAGAGTAACACTCTTGGACAAACTATAGAAACCGGAAGTTTATAATCTCCGGACCGGGAAGCATGAATTTGTCAAAAATAAACGGGAGTAATTAAACTATAGTATGTATAGAATACCTTATATTAAAGAACAACTTACTTGTTATCATAAAAATCAATCCAAAAGCGTGTTTCGATAATTTCATTTTTAAAAAAAGGGGATAAATTAATAAAGTAATAAAACTAAGACGCTAGCGTTGTCTCGACAACAAAAAAAAGGCTTTCCAGTCCCTGAGAAATAAAATTGACAGATGGGCTCCCAAGAAGATTCAATCTACAACACATAAATAAAGAACCAAATTAAAATAAAGAATACCGCACGATCTCTACAATGAATCTCTCTATAGATACTCGTTTACTAAATTCTTTTGAAATAATGGCTAAAACAAGATTATGCCAAAGATTAGAGTTTTTCCGTTAAATAACTGTGATATTAAGAAAATAAATTCCCCAACTTCCAGTAAAAATTACAATAAGTGCGTAAGTTAGGGACAACACAGACCCCTGGAAGTACAAGAAATAGTATTTAAGAACTAAGATAGTGTTCAACTCGAAACCAAGCGGATGCCCTTCGGATTCCACGATGCGCGAGTGAAAGGGTGCAGCACATTAAGAGGCCTTATAATACAAGTGTGAAATAGTGAAAAATAAGTCTCTACTTCATTACCATTCCAAAATTAATAGCCAATGTTTCAACGTTTTTTAGAAGTATATTTTCAAGCTTCAAGCGTTCAAAGATGGTTCCACAAACCCAATGTCTTTGGTGAGACCCAGTAGAAGTTGTACTTTGTGTCATAGCAAGGACACACCATTGTGTAATAGTCTATGAATATTCTAATCTGTGGGACGTGGTCCCCTCAGTATTCAACAGATATAGTACATCCCTGTTCCATAGTGTTATCAAACTAGTCAACGCAATGTAGTAGGTTAATTGGAGTGGAGTCACTACCCGAAAATGAACGGTTCCTCAACAGTTAATTATTGATGTAATGAAATGGCAAAGAGGTTGCTCAGTATCACTTGTTCTAGAAACTACTTTAGGTCTGACTCCACTTTAAGGAGAATCCTCTTAAATGAGAAGATCCCAAAGAAAAATGGTGTATTCCTGCTCGAAGTTGTTTGGGAAAATTCTACAACTCAAGTTCAATTGTTAATTATTGACCGCCTTTATTGCACCGGAAAGATGGTGTGGGATTCAGTTAAGCGATGACCGAACTATAAAAATTTGCTATATCTCATAAGGCTCTATCATAGTGCAAATATCACATCCAAAACAGTGGTTTATAATTCGTTTTCAGGATTTGACTTAGTTACTTGAAATTTGATATCTCATTTTTATAGTCCCATGCAACCGGTTTTTACCGTGTTTACATGCTCAAATTTCGGAGCTAGCATTACCAAAAGCGAGTATAGGGGTGAATTCTTTCGTTTTAAACCGGTGTCCGGAAGCTACGATTTTTTTGCTGTCCGAATAGTTTAACGATAGAACTGTTCGCTAGTCCTACATGTGTAATATGAAAGAGTCCCACCACATGCCAATTCAATTTGGTGCAGAAGCCAATGATGTAAGTTTTTGAAGAAGAGGATCGATTGTTACTTCAAGGTAAGAGGTCATTAACTCTCTCAAAAAATTGTTAAGGTTGGTACAGTCAACAAAAAGCGCCTTCTAATAAGAACAAAGACATGTGTAATGATGATTGGTCCGCAAACACTTTGACCAGTCAAACAGTTTCCAAATAAAGTCATGAGGTTGACAAGTGCGAGTAAAGTTATTGTGACAAGGTCACAACAAGCACACACTCAGACGAACAGACCAAATCGTAATTCCGGGGGCAAAAAAAATGATAGACAGTCTTGCATGTGTAAGTTAATATTAAAATTCAGACATTGGTCTGTACTAATTTATCATTATACAATTGGGATTTCTCGATTTTCCAGAAGTGGATTACCCTGTGGAAGTCTGCCGAGGGTACCAGTGTTAGTCGAGTCCGGGTTTATGAAAAAGATATGCGCTATGACCCCAGACATCGCCCTTTTTTTCAATGTCACGTAATCATTTTACAAGGCGAACTAATGTGGCGGTTAGGCTTCTTCGGAGAGTAACGACCAAACCGGAAAATTATAGACCTGCAGGATTTTAGGGGTACCATTGCTCGCTTCAACAGCAAGGGTTCTAGTGGCACAACGAAAACACGCTTCCCATCGGTGTCAAAGGCCGGCTTAATGTGCCCCGGACTCCAACAATATAGGTCACCTTTTGAATGCAATTTTTTTAGGCAAGCCCCTTCACCAAGTGGCTACATCACAGACTACATCTCTCATCCAGGCTATCGAGTGAAATTTATTTTCCGGTGGGACGTGTAACTAGTAAATAATTCAATCAGTCATTCTTCTGAATGTTTGTATGGCTGAATGCTGTTTATAATGTAATATGGGAGTGGATTATTTTAAATATCTGATACTACTTTTTAAATTTTATCAAGTTTATTAAAACTTTCGATGAGTTTACCGAAGACTCACTCGTTCTAATACAGATTAGTTGTTACCATCTCAATGATATGCTACGAGTGATGTTCGCTAATGAATTTATAGTTAAAGTGTGTTGACATAGCCATCTTCTATTTACATCCCTAAAATCTCATAATTCAAATTGGTTAACGTTGGCAGTAACGATTTGCTATTCTAATCGAACATATCAGATGATAAATATATTGTTGATTGATCTATTTCTTGTGTTTTACGTCCATCTCGGAAAATATTTTTCTCTTCATATGGAGACGTCATCCATTACCGGTGAAGGGACTACAAAATTGGTTCCTCATGCTCGGCACTGCTTGTACAGGGAACCCGTTGGATTCGGTGATCTAGTACCGAAATATTAGGTTGCCTCTCTTGCGAACTCTCATTTTAGATGTGTTCTACAAAGATTTACATCGTTTGTACAGTGATGGGTCGATCTTAAGATGGACTGTCATTTCGCAAGAATAACCGGTGAATTAATAATCGGGTGAGGCCCCGTGTCACAGTCTACGTGCTATTACGATGATTTTAAAATGCTGAGCTAAACGAGAACATAAAAACAAGTCTGCAACTCTTGCCTATCCAGCGTGCTACAAAATAGTCGGCTTTTTGTGCTAAGAATGTACCGTGTACAGTCAAGTGCACTATGTCTCTGGCCAGCCCTTCGAATCCAAACATTGTGTTACAATTGAATTGAGCGTCTATACCATTCTGAAAGTTTGAATTATATTATTTCTCGGATGTGGGGAATAGTTCTTTGGTAAGTTATCCTAATACTCTCCGACGATATAATTTAATCACATCAATCGAGGTCAACCAAGTGCGAATGTACGAGCAGGTGCGTGAGGCGTCTTTTTACTCTCGTTGTCTACATCCCTCTGCTCGCTGCTGACATCCGGGTCTCCTCGTGTCTCTTTTTTCTCCGCTGTTCTCATTCATCCAACTTAATGTATGGTATCTCTCGTGACCTGTCGCATTCGGTCATCTTGCATGGTGTGTTGTGCGGAAAAAACTAAGGCCGTGTACTAGACAGCAGGATGTCTCCAGTATAAGACCATAGTGTGACACGACCAAAATAGCGATCCTCACTCTGCCTAAAGAGCATCGACTGTCTGTCTAATGCCGAGCTCAGTATAGATCACATTAAACTGTTCTTTGACATACGTTCTCTCAATCTCGGCGTTGAATAGGTGACAGTCAAAAGTGTCATTCTCGTGTGAGACGTAAACATTGATTAGATTTATTGTAAATTTATTATTTATCTCCCGTCCCGTGCCTTTGAATGAATTTAATTTTTCATTTTATATCAGAGATGAGCGATCACGATGTCCCGAACGTGAAGATGGCTAGGCCAATCTTATGGACCCATGCTATGGAGAGCAACTGATGGTTTTATAGTATGATAGCTCTACGCTTGAGTGATTCTTTTGTGCGTGCCGAAATGCTCGTACTCTCGATTATTGCGTCGACTCTTGTTTCTCAAAAGGTCAGTAATCTTCAAAATACCCTGTGATGTTCCCCGACAAAGTTATCTTCTTACGAAATTTGAATCGAATTAGTGTCAATGAAGATAGGTCCTCTGTTTATACTTTTTCGTAAGTCTATACACAAACATTCTCAATGCTCTTTAATGACATTGAAATAAGACAAGACGCTGATAAATTTCTAGAATCCGTTCATATCAGAACCATCTAATATCGTTTTCTACATTGCCAAGAGCTTTGCAATTCATAACGTTTTTTAGAGGACATTTCTGACACCGGCATTGTGATTTTCTATTTTTGTTAGTTTGTATAACAATAATGTTGTTTTCAGATGTTATTCACACTTACAATCCATGCTTACCTAATAAATACTACTAGTATCAATGATATCCTCTCTAGATATCTTCGAACAAGAAAGCTTATAATCTCATTTAGTTGTATAAAATTATAAGAATATTGTAATAGTATTACTAATAACTTTGCATACGGTGTAAAGATTGATGCCTTATAGCTAAATCATTTCTCTAGTACTTTCGATTTTTTTAAGAACGATTAAATATATTTGACGTTTTAGACATCGTCTCGCATGACACTTTGTCCATACATAATTAGCTATTTATAGGTTTTTGTCAATGAAAACTTCTTTCAACCAGTACAGTGAATGAATGCCATTAGATTGAAAGGTGGTCTTCACTAGTGATTTAAAAAAAGGTAGGTAAGTTTTGCTTAGTTTTCGGTACTGGGTATCTATTGAAAACCTTTATCTGCAAGGCTTATCTAAATTTGATCAGTTCGAGTCTTAAAATAGAGCTACGAAAAGCTCGCTCTCAATCCACATCCATGTGTCTTATTTGGACAATTTACAAGTATATTATATCGGATATTTGGATGTCATTTGCCACTCTTATTTCAAGGCTTATCACTTTCACAGAGATTCATCAATTTGCGCCTTGGATTTTCCAAGATAAACAGTCTGGAAGTCGAGATGAATCTGAGAGGTAGAAATTGGAACATTATCTTACAAAACGAAGTAGGACACTGTTACGTAAATTACGGATTTGGTAGACAAAAACTAAGTTGCAATTACTTTTGCGATTCATATATTTTAACACCAACTCACTCATATGTAGAGGTCTGATCTTTCAGCTGAACATTTCATTCCTCTTAACTTCAAAGCATCTGAGGAGAAAAAACTTGATTGTGAAATTTTTTGAAACCGGATAGAAGTATTGCAGATAACGGAAAGTCTGGACTCTCTTCAAAAATAAGAGGAAAAACGCTGTTAAAAGGTCTTATTGTACGTGCATGAATACATCATACTAAATGGATATAAAATTTCTTATCTCTGCACAAAAATCATCAACTGAATCCTATGAAGCCTCAATGTTCTTTTAGTATTTAATCGATATTTTTCCGACGTCGAAAAAAATTGGCAATGTACAAGTGAAAGTAAACGAAATGAAATCTTCATGGGTGACATACAGTAGACCCGAAATTAATTCAATTAAGAATGAGTTATATAATCTGTCTTTATTGATCATTTCCATGCTTTATTTGTTCTCAAAAATGATAACAGACGAGCAATTATTTAATAAAGTGATGGAAAAGTTTTAATTAAGCAAAGCAAGACATGGTACTCATATATTATTTTTTTTGAAACGTGATCTTAAAGTACAGGATCATTATTCTGTATTAAACGCTGACTAGGAAATGTCGGCGATCCAAATATGCAAGAATATACTTTCATGTCAGAGTTCACACAATTGAATACGACGACTATATTTCGGAAGTCCGAGCTATTATTTATACCTTGAGTATGTAATGCGTTTTTCGTTTCCCTATTCCCTAGTGATTCCACGTTCTCTGATGAAACCGACTAATGAGTAGAGAGACTCAGAACTTAGGATAAAAACGCACGTTGTATTTTTGCAATGGTGCTACTATTTCCGGTCCCGCCGGCGTTTGCAGAATAGAATTTCTTCCAGTAAAAAGGTTATTAGATACACTTTTATTTAACGAATAATATACCCTTTTTTATTACCCTCGACTGACATCATAGAAATATGCACGCACAGAGGACATCGTAACTTTGAATTGCTCCCTAAGAATAACTAATGGCCATAAGGAGTATCGGTAGTCCCATCCCACGGCTCTCTGTAGTTGCTGTCCATCAGCATGATATTTGTCTACTCTCTCATATGAATAAAAAGATGTTGTGTTGTCTGGCAATGAACATTAATGATAAAGAATGCCTCATTCTTGACATATATCTGACATAACTTCCCAACCTATAAAGGTCTCAATCGGTAACGACTTCACATTTATTACAGCTCTCGAGTAAGGTAGGACCTTATCTTAATTAGAAATTCCAAATCACTAGATCAGGCGCTTTTGCAATTAAGTCTCTTCGATTGTAGATGAGAGAAAAAGGTACCTTATATAATAGCAGAAATAGATAATTTAAAGAATTTACAGAAATAAAAATTGAAGGTGTTTCCCTGCGTGGTGGATGAAAACGTACACGCACTTCATTTCAAATTATTAGAAAATTTCAGATAGTTACAAAAAGAAAAGTTCTTAATACTAGTACTCCACAATAACACTAAAAAACTTTATATGTACTCTAGAAAACAAAGGAAAGATACACCAATTTTCCCATAATAGATGTGTAAAATTGTGGTTTGATATGATTGCCCTAATCTGACTCTGAGACAATTCGATCCATACGATCCGTGGCTATCTTCGGAGGTTTTTTCTCGACATAGTGATTGATCAGGGGTCGTGTGTCATTTTTTTGACCACCAACAACTCTATTTTTTTTTGCAACTGTGCGTATGTAAGGTCGAGATGGAAGTTCAGTGGGTCGTATCTTGTGCGCTTTACGATAGTGATGTCATTAATCACTTTGATTCATAGGATTCAATTACAAGCATCGATATCACTTGTGCCAGACAGAAATTTATCGTCATCATTATATTTGATTTTTTGTCACAATTAATAAGGATATTATGCTAGAGTATCCGGGACAAGTTATTTCGTTTGATACCTTATAAATGTGTTTTGTTAACGGCATAAGAGTTATCATAATTGAAGCTTCTGCGCCTTGACAAAACATTTTGGGTGTTAAAGAAAAACTTGGTTGTACACTTATAATAATTGGTTAATTGTCCAATGTATATACTTATTGATCATTCCTAGTCATTACATGGTAGAATATGCAACTTATATACTGTTCGAAGAAACAATCTTCTGTCTCTATATGCGAATATGCTGTGCTCTTTAGGGAAGGAAATTACAGGAAGGGCTCGTACGTCTATTTCGCACGAGACGTTCTCCTCAATCTCGATCTAGTCTTTCTAATGGACTCTTGGGGATAGTTGTTGCCCCTAAGGGTAAAATCGGATATCCTGCGACAGTATGATTCCAGAGTCCCTCCCAGATTATTAAACCCGAAAGAATTTAAATATAACAATACTAAATTTTGTGAATGGTTTTGGTGACATTATTGGTATTAGTCATAAATTGTCACCTTCTTAAGAATAGTTCTCACTAACTCTTAGATTTTTATCTTCTTCGTATCGTATGATATTGTTCTACGAAGCAGTCTATTGAGTACCTCTCAAGTTTATTACGAAATATAAACTTTTATGCTTAAAAAAAAATATACATTGATTTTTAATAGTGGTCAGAGTTAAAACATTAGGTTCATATCTCAATTCAATAATATAAAATTTAGAATGTATCATAGAATATTTTACGACCCATTTTGCAACATTTTCAAATGATGTCAATAGTAACAGTGTAGTATTTTGACGCAGATATTCGACTAACAACAGCAGGATTAATTTGCAATTCCTACTGTATGTCGTAACATTAGAATTGCTTTAGTATTATTTCCATGTTATCTCCAGTCTCATTAATTTTTTCAGAATGGATACCCGGAAAAATGCATCAGTAATTGGGTTTATAGTTTTAGCCGATTTATGATATTACCAAATGTCTTCGGACACTGAATAATCGACTAGTGGAAAAAAAATTGAGTCTCTGATATTGCTGAGTCATAACAAAATTTGTGTGTTGTGTTACTAAAAGATACAATCGGATTTTATATCAATCTTGTTTAAAAGTCAACAACATATTTATAAAAATAACAGAATAATTAAGTCAACCATATACATAGTTCTGGTGAACCAGATTTGAGAATAAATTAGGTGTTCGGCTTTAAATTTTATACTCGTTCGTGGGGTCGAATCGAGCTATTAGGGACGCCTAAGAAGATCAGCGGAGCCTCCGGAAAAACAAAAAAGTCTCAAGCGAGAATTAAGTACCCGCATTTTTACTTTATATGTGCTTACTTTAAATTCATTTAGCTGCGAGCTGAATAGCAGTTCCAAATATATTCCGTAACACTCTGACAGTGCGGACATCAATCATAGCTGCATCATTATGGTCTCAGGTAAATAACAAGCCCGGCTTAAAAAATCTTTTCATGGTTTGATAGGACTACCAAGTGCCAATTATTCTATTTCAAATGTTTTGTGGCGATCATACTTTTTCTGATCCGCCATTTTTTTATCGAATTGATGATTAGGTAAGGGGCTCACAATATTATTAATTCTTGTGTTTAAACATTTTTTGTGTTCTCTTTTGCCCCATCCTTTTCCACAAAGGAGCCTTGACATATTTTTTTTAGGCGCGGTAGAGGCCAATAATAAAAAGTTTATTTACCTTTTACCCTCTCTATGGAAATATAAGACGGTAAAACTTGTTAAAACGGAAAAGTATAAAAGTTTTATTTTCTCTCCAGATAATTTACTCGCGCTTTTTCTTTTGTGTTACCAAAACTCATTCGTCGCGTTGTTCGGGGCACTCGCCAAAACAAATTTATAAACTAAGAATCGTATTATTCGGGTATAATGATAATGCCTTTTTGACAACGCTCAACAATCACGGTGATTTAGGGCATTTATAAATGGTCGTTTTAAACAAATCTTAGTTTTGTGAGCATATAGATGGTGCATATCTCATAATAATGCCGGATGCGGAGAGAATCCTAGTCCTCGTGAACTTTATTTCTCATCACATCGTTATACTAGTAGAGCACCTGATTGGTGATCGATAATTTTAAGTAGATCCATAGGAGGAATAACCATAATCCTTATTCTCAATCCGCCATTTCGGGGGTCATACTCTGGAAAAACGCAATTGAGTATGTATCTTATTTATAGCACCACTTATGGTGGCGATGGAATACCGATAAACTTTATTCGTACTATTCCGGGACTTGTAGTATGTAGGTCAGTCTCTATATGATATCCCTGCTCGTATTAGGGACTACTAAATCTCACATGTTTTTTGACTAAGAAACGAAGCAAGATCTTTACTATTCCAATAACTGTCCAAATGCTTAAAAAGATTATGCCAGTATAAAAATTGACTACGCATACATCAAAAGAGATCGACCTTTCGAATGTTTGAAAAAAGCAATTCTGAGGCAGATTTAGATTGGCTGATAGTATGAATGAATATTATCCAGACAATGATATCAATGCGATGTAGATAATTTTCATGGGAGTATATAAGCTCACCAATTTTCGTTCTTTAGCGTCGTTGTTTGTGTCTCATGTAAAATATTTCGATCTCATTTCATCTTCGTCTGACCTATTGTTTGATTTACTCGTGCTCTCCTCTGCTCATCTACTCCTCTCTCTCTGTCTTTCTGCTACCTCCCCTAGGAGTACGAAATGCTCCTTTATTCTAGATCCTCTTTGTATCAGCTTCGGTTTTCTTTTTCATTATCAAGTTCGTACTCTTATCTCTGCGTAGCTCGTTGTTGGGGTATACGGTAGGCCATAGTACAATAATGCGATCTAATTTTTGTGCAGAAAAGTTTATGTGTTTTTGCAGTTAAAAATCTATCTTCTCAAATAGTCTCACTCAGCCTGTTGATTCCTTACTCTCTTTTCATTAATTATTATACACTGACCTCTTTCACTATGATCACAACCTCACTAGTAGCTCAATATACTATAAATATATTTTTGTGTGGTTTGTATGGTTCTAGGCCGAGCGATCTCTACTGGACCGTTATACCCTGACTCGATCAAAATGAGCAGGCGGATAAAGGCCACATGTCAATGGATATACATTTTGTAAAGGTATATCTCAATTACTTTTGGAATTTGGACTTTCCGTACATGATACGTTTGAGACCGCATCATGGGCTGTCTTATGTCTAAAATCCGATCAGTCAGCACCGGCGTACTGAATATCAGAATGTTTTGTCAACCGCTGTGATTTGCCTTGCTCTGTTTTTAACGATACCCCTGGATTAGAGACTATTCTTTAAGGTATAAGCCGCATGATAAATGCGCAAATACAAGTAAGTTTTAAGTTTCGTTAGGCAATTTCCCTTGTGCGTCTGTTTCATCTTACTCGCGATACATCTGTTAGTTGAAGCTCAATTTAAAGGGCATTATGCCTTATACTAAATTACTGGTAGGCGTTAAGGTGTTCATTTAGTTTAATTTCTACGAAACGGGCACGGTTTGTAACATAACCGTATACAAACAAAAGCTCCTAGTCATAACTAACTTCGATTGACCATTCTGTCGTGCTCATATTTATGTAAAGTATATTTGCCCTTATGACGCAGACAAGAAAAATTCGCACAACAGGTCAAAATTTTTGTCTTTGGACCTCGCTCTGCTTTAGCATTAGAGAACTTGCTGCTGTCTAGCTGATGCTCTGTTAAACGATGCCGAGGGAGACCTTTTTTTTTGCCATCTTAATGTACGAGTTGATTTTACGTCATGTGGGGATAAATAGGTCACTATTTTTACTTTCTGTATTAATATATTCCTCGGTTACTTTGATCGCTGGCACTGATGTGAAGTGAAGTATAAGATAAAGTCATGTTACTCTTAGATTGATGTTTAAGTACTAGATTTGAACTTTGCCTGGGTAAAATTGCCATTAGGAATATGCATTATTTTTGAGTTACTAATCCCTGTATCCGGTTATGTCAGAGTAACCGGCACTTGTTTGCACAACGGGTTTTTTATATGTGTATTTAATATATGCATACTTCTTGCTTTATTTTTGATGCACCTTTCCTCGAAACTCACGGTTTTACTGTCCATGCGAAATAATAATGTCAATGATCTGGCTGTGGCATGACTCCTGTCCCCAATTCTATGCTCTTCTTCGGTCTATTTTTTCACTCTTTGTGGTTTTTTCCGAGAAGTTTCCCGTTTTTTATTTTCAAAGCGTTATACTTTACTGTCTGCATGACGAATGAGTTTGATACTTTCTTTCATTTCTTGTTTTTTGGTTTGAGTGTATAATGTGGGTGGTCATTTGTGTACATTTAGATCCTAATGCTTAGTGTTCCCATTATTTATTAAATTCCGTGACATTTTGTATTTTAAACGTACTTTGAATTCAGAGATAAATAACGATGTTAAGTGAAATATTGGGGCTCAGTAATAACAGATTCCATTGTTTCACGTTTCCAGATGTGGCACTCATATCGTAGGATGTTGTGTTACCCTTTCTCGGCAGACATTAGGTATAAACAAGTATCAAAATAGAACATAGTAACTATCACTGAGTTTTTCCGAAATTTTTAGTACGTCAACCTCTGCTAACTTTATCCAGATTGTTTGTAACGAGCAGCATAACAAGTCTTTGCATGTGAGGATAACATTTGTTTCATTTCTGGTAGTTGTTACGATGAGCTGTTGAGTTAATTGGTAACATTTCAATTTTATGTGTTACATTATGTTCAGCCAATTACACAAGTCTATCTAATGAGGCGAATATCCAGTTAGGGGATAAAGTTGGCTCCTCCTGAACTAACACAGGGGTACTATCACCAAAGTTCCAAGGGGTTAAATGCTTTTATTCTTTCTCGTTGCTTCATTATCTGATCCGATTGTCCCTTTAGTTATTTTCGAGCTCATAGAGTATGAATTAATTATGTGATAGTTAGTATGTGTCTGAAGTTGAAAAGACCTATATCCATGTGGAACACATTTGACGATTCTAATACAGAATTCCATCAGTAAATTACATATTGGTGCTCATCCTGGTATTGTTTTGAAAAACCTAGACAAGTTCATCATTTTTCCTTTAATAGCCATCTGTCACTCACTCTTTGGTTCCGCTAATTATCACAGATAGTACCATTTTACAATCGGGTGTGGATTGGGTGTACCAATTAACTTCTGAAGTTGCTGAACTTGACAGGTAGTCAGTAGCAGTTTGACATCTTTTGTGCGATAGAATATAAAGCAGTTTTTGAAGTTATTTAGAGAGTTAGACCAGTTGAGTTCGAATGTCTTACGTAATAATTGAGTCCATGTAGGTTGGACAGGCATTTCTGTACACCTTTTGGGTTTGTGTGGAACATAGACTGTTTTACGAAAAAACGTAGCCTTCATAACATCACCACCTAAGTTTTTGAGCTTTTGTTGGTTCCCTCACCTCGAAAGGGTGTATGGCCTCCTTGCGGATAGGTATTGCTTTATGAGAACCTATTAGGACAGGTTCGTAAGTCGCTGAATTTTTAGTCACTAGATGATGTATGTACGCAAGTCGAGTTCTTTTAACCTACTGATATACTCTCCTCTGACCTATTCACTGCAGCTGATCGGTGTCTCTTACTTACGAGCCTTATAATTCAGTGTACATCCTAAAGATAAATTATTCTGATACTAGTTATCGAGAATAAGTACGTGTTCACCTCAATCTTTTTTTCCAACTCACCATTAAGTTGTGTCCACTTTCGATAGCTAGTAGATTTAGTCAATTAAATAGGTAGTTTGTTGTGCGGCCACTAAATTTCCATGCGTAAGCCTTTAAAAACTGGTAGGATATTGTACCATTCGTAAAGTATTCTTTACGTAGAACTTTCGATGAAGAAATTGTCTACTTCAGTGCTGGGGTGAGTGCTCTTTCCGGCTAGCCTTCTCCGTCTTCTATCCCTTTTTGCTTTTGGAGAACAAGTATTATCACGTAAGACCAATGCTTTCTATTACTCCCAGGGTTCAAAGCTTAATCTCCTCATCTTCTAGGTTCCAGCCCCTATACTCGGCTTCTCTAAGCGCTTTTAATGATTACCCTAAGTGATCTTGTTGAGCTCGGTTGTGACCACGACAGACACACCTCCTGCACTACATACATGTATAACGTCAGAGGACTACCCATTTACAATTGACTCAGTGTCACTCATTTGAAATTATTATTGAATGTTACAGAGTTCTTAAATGCAATGATCCTTGCTGAACTCTGAGTGCGCAATTATCAGGTGTTGTGTTTGCTGGTCACCGCCAGGTTGCTTCCTGTCAATGGACAGAAACTGTGAACTCACTTATGGGTGGATCCCCAGTTATTCACTAGCCCAGCAATGATGTTTTCTGAATCCCTCATATATTCACTCGCATCATGAGCCGTGCCGGCGAATTTCTTCTTCTTTGGGTCTGACATATATTAGTTGGTGAGTTATGAGTAAATAGTTGCATCTAAAAAGAATTGTTTAGAAGTAGGTGTACGAGCGTAAGTGAGTTCCCCACCTAGCTCGATATCATACAATTTATTAGAATTTTAATTCTAATCGAATGAATACAATTTTACACTCAATATATCATGAATTTTTGGTTATAGCTCACCTTCGTTGATACAATTTGATAGCATTCTGAGGGCGTGTAGCTTTACTTGCATAGGTCATAGTCCTGTTTTATGGGGCCTCCGACTCCCCGAAGTAGTTGCGGACACTATTGAATTCACAGAGGCTGTGCGTGAAGAGCCAATCGTTCCGAAGTTTTATTGAGTCACTATCAAGGCTTTTTCTCGGGGTGCCGTGCTCCACATTCCTCCTATCCGTCCACAACGATCCTCTAGCATTTTTTTCCTTTCGCTCTGCGTGTATCTCATCTCTTCTTTTACTACGCACAAGAGCTCCTGTCACCGCACATTTCTACTTGAAAACCTTATGGATAAGCTTAGCTATACATTCCACGTATTCTCGTGAATGGTTCCATCTCTACTCTTCTCGCTCCCTTTCCGATTTTTAGTGTTGATTGCAGTTAGAGCGACCTTTTGACTGATTCTAATGGGTGTTATGCAGGAGTAAATTATTGCTGGGAACTTTTATATCATCGAAGAAAAAAGTAAGCTATTGAATTACGCCAGTTTTTTAACCTTTTGCTACATTGGCATAAAACTACAATATGTAATGGCAGTTTGTGTGCACCACTCATATGAACGTCGATAGCCCCTCCCATAGGATTTTAATGTTTGCTAGATATATCACATTTGACAGTGTGAGTAAAGCTCATCCTATTGTCGTAGTTCTCTAGGAATATTAAAAATTTTTTCTCTTATTTTCACGAGATTTCAGAAAATGATAAGAAACTTATTATTTTTCGCCTCATTTGGGGAAAAAAAAATACCCCATGAAAAGGTTTTATCAGATGTTCGCGCGAAACATAAACTGCCAAATAATACGAGCTTCTTATGTCCAAGTTGAACTTGAAATCCATAGTATTTGAAATAATTCTCTATTTTAGATAATACGGCAATAGAGGAAATAAGATCTCTTAATCACGCTCCATTATCTAAAGCAATGCTCCTCCATGTATGCTGATTCATTGAAAAATGTAATTTTCTGGATTTTCTGCAGGTGTTGTTTTCTGAAGTGTTTAGAGTGTTTACTGGGGATTTTACTTTGAGATAACAAAGGATAATTCTAAGGTACTATCTTCTCTAACAACTCAAAGTTGTTAGTTAAGACCTGAAAGCAGCTGTGAGGTAATCCCGGACATGTTTTTGGAGAGTGGTTATGAATAGGTACGTCTATCTCCTTTACTAATGTGCAAACTTGAGCTTGTTGTAGAAAAGCAATAGATCAAGCACTGTGCGGAAAGTTCCATTGAGACGTGGTGTGAGATTTGTGTATGCGAACACTGGCAACAAGATAAAAAGCAAGGGTAACATCAATTACAGTCAAGTTATTTGCACACAATATGTTTGACTCACATTGGAATGAGGATGTACCCTAGAATATAGAAAATTTTCAAGAGGGTTTCAAAGCCGTCAACGGTGCTATTTATTCTGAATTATATTTTGCACCAAAAATTTCTGTGAACAACTAGATAGAAGCAATATTTGCGCATTCGATCAAATGGTCATCTCACTACAAATCTTGCCATACAACTGTTTATCCTTTATGGCGGAATTGAGAGGAGCTAAATTAGTGTACTCTAGCTATTGGATTTTGAAGTTCTCTATATAATTTTGAGGGCAAAAGTCAATGTATCATGCTTATTTGTGATGATTCTGGAGTCCATACATAATTATAGAAATTCAGCATGGTTTATATGTCTTTTGCCTGTACTCAACAATCTGACAAGAACACAGCGATCCATGGTCTCACGAGTTGGAATCATCAACCTATACCACTACCAATCCTCGCTCTTGGCCATGAAGGAGAAAGTTATGGAACAGATCCTCAACTGATTTTTAAGGGTCATTTAGAAGTTCACAAGGTCATTAATCCAGCGTACAATTTGATTGTATCATAGGTTTCTTAATAGTAAGAACATAATATTATATGTTCTTGCAGAACGTGATTAGTCATAGCAAGGTCAATCATCAGTGAGGATCAACTAAACCTTTTCTGTACTACCATTGATGGCTTCAACCTGCGGAGGGCCCTCTTTTGATGTGGCCACATCACATTTTTTCTAGTTTTTTGTCCTCGCTCTGTTCCTTATCTGTCGTGTTGAAACTTAACGTTGGCCTAATTAGATGTGTTGATAGTAGTAGTAAAGTACTTTACTGGCATTTGTATGAGTTTCTACATGCTATGTTCCTTTGATAAGAATCGCTTTGCTTTGTAGCATTCCAAAATTTTAGACACATCCTGACCATTTCCATTAACATTATGGACCCATACTTTTCTAAAAACTTTGTAACCTTCTCAGCCTATATAACTTTTTAGAATAGTGTAAAACGGTGCTAGGGCGTTGATATTTCACTTGTAACATTATTCTTACAACAAGATACCTTTCTAGGTTTTGGTAACCAATTTCTTTTTAGGATTCTGACCTTTTGATTCTTGAACTCGTTGACCGCCTACCATTTTCATCAAATTCTTTTAATTCTCTCTACCGCCTACTTGGCCGTGACATTATAAGAACTCTTTGAAATGGGCAAAGATATTGGTTAGGTCTGTTCCATATTCCATGGTGTATTCTATGACAAGCCCTTTTATCTTGTATCCAGAAGTAAAGTTTGACTCTTGACCGTTGAAAATTTGACCTGGCTATTATTTTAAAATGCTCTTTGTAGACATATAGTGGCCATAACAAAAAACCTCTCTTACTCTTTAATATGGTTTGGTGATGTCACCGTCTATCATATTTCAACATGCAACTCAAATCCTAATTATGACAAGCCCCTTCCACTGGCATGTTGATACGGGTGCATTCATGTTTCACAAACACATCTTGTTTTTAGTTGCATATACATGTATCAGTTTTATTAAATCTTGAAATATCCTCATATGATGAATTGGTGAAGGCATTATTGTTCTTAAGTATGAATTGAACAATGTTATGAAATCCCTCTATGATTTACAGTTATGATGTTTTCTAGAAGTGATGATCATACAGAAATATTACTTTCATTTTGACACTCTTTTTCAGAGGGTGAACATTTCTTCATTGAGCCTGACATGAAGCTTCATAAAGTAGCTCCTGATGGATGGAAGGACAGCTGGAAGGAGAACCTGCCCGCCATTACCCTGACTGTGTATGTCA
>CAJDSM010145063.1:203-13370 GCA_903981925.1 Ostrea lurida
ACCATCAACTACATGCAATATTTATATATTACTGTATCGTTAAATTTAAGACGCTTGTGCATTAGCCATTACCCATTGCACAATTAGCCTATTGATGGGTTGTCACATCTTGTTTTGTAGTGAGGCAGCCAATTAGTAGCATCAATACATCGCGGCCAATAACGCCATGCAAACAATAAACACCTTGAGAATTATGTACATTCCAAAGTACATTATATCAAGAATCTTGGTTAATAAATGTTATACTTGTAAATTAAATGTTCAGTACATAATTAGTAGACATCAAATGCGGATCCAGCGCCGCCGCCCCCCCCCCCCCCTTTTGAGTATATATTTTTTAAATTTGGGTTCTTTAACATGCAAACTCTTGTTTTTAAGTATTCGTCAGCTTCCGGGGGCGAACCCCATCAGGGCTTTGCCTTTGGGGCCTTCAAGGCAGACCTCCTGCCTTCTACCGCGCCCCTCCCCCGTTCTGAAATTCCTGGATCCGCCACTGGACATGTATTGTAGTTACGGCCGACGCATTTGTCAGTAGGACATTGACTTACGTCAGACTAAGACAGCATAGAATGATATTAATACTGTTAATGAGTACTAGAGCTGAGTCCTGAAGAGACTGTTTTTTTCTTCTAAAAACATAGTGATTCAAAATTTGGAGAAAACAAAGGAATTAAGAGTTAATAAGGAATCATAAATTAACCTTGATAAGATACAGTTGCAATGTCCTCTACCCACTGCATACATGGAACAGCAGTAGTGGCCAGTGGGACAGTAAACCAACTAACATTTCAGTGGCACCTATCATAGGTAATCTCAACGAGATTCGTCGAGGCTGAATATTCGGACTGACGCCTTTTCCGAATCTCGGATCATTGCCACATAGTGATTCGGGAAATCTTGCCTGAACTTCGGCCGCTTGTTGCTTACACTGAATTTCTTGCCCGCTTCACTTAGATAACCTACTAACTCCCTATCACTATAAAAGGTGCATTCCTTAGCTTAACTTAAAGAAAGTTAGTTATTATCACATATATTTTATGCTTTCGAGTTACTAAATGATAGTTTGTACTACCAGTTAGTCTTGGGGATAATTAACGGTCTAAAATGCCTTAAAACAGACTGGTTAAAATCTACAGAGCTTTTTATTGGCTGATTTTGATATTCACGTATTTGAAATGCTTTGTGATAAGTAAAGGCATTTTAAAGTAGAAGTAGACCCGGTAATGTCACGGAATCTTCAAAAAGAATTATACATGAATATCATTAGTAATGAAATCTGTATCTGGCAGGAATAAATCAAAGTACTTAAAGTTCTGAAACACCTGCTACGGTGTGTACTGGTCTCCCAGTTGATTCGATACGCAAGAGCATGGCATGCGATGAGATTTTTAAAGCGAGGCGAACTACTAAACAAAAAAGTTGGATGTTGCAGGGTTATTAAACGAAATCTCGTTTAAAGTCATCATTTCGCAATTCTACGGTTGCTATAGTGACCCTTGTTGCGATTACAAATTATCAACAAAGTCATATGTTGAGCGATTTGCTTTCATACCCTTTGTTACACTGTCATTTTCGAAATAGATTGACGAACGGCGTACCCCCGTTTCACTTTGTTTCGACCACGGGCTCACGGGGTGTGACCGGTCGAGCAGAGGATGCCAACCTCTCAGGCCACCTGATCTGCCCCTTCGCTTTTGTCGGAGTCCGTGTTGCCCACACCCGATTGTACTATATGTTTTGGGATTATGATTACGACTTAGACGATTGTTTACTATCGCCAATTTATATAGCATAGGCACTAAGGCCTTTCAAACATTCAAACAGTTACATAACATTAAACACCTAAATATACATGGCTGCTACCACAGATCCATGCCAATCTGATTATTGCGGTGAAAGGTCACAAAAATTTCAGGCCTGTGCCTCCGGCAGCTATGGCCTCTGACGGGAGAGTCTCTTATATGCCACCCTTGCGTGACACGGAGCCTTCGGTTTTTGCGGTCTCATCTGAAGAACCCACCTACATTAGTTCGCCTTTTACGGACAAGCAAGGGTATTGAGGACTATTCTAACCCGCACCCCACGAGTTCCACACAATCTAGTTTTTAATTGTGGCAGCCTAAGTTTCTACGCCAAGACATTTCACACTGTTTGACCATAATGATCACGTCTTCTCAGTAGAAAGCTGCGACAGTGTATGAAAGAACACTCTATCCACAAGCTACACGGGCTGCCAAAAAATTTACTACACCTCTTATAAACAGCGAAAATTCCAATATGTACAAACTGAATGTCCATACCATACTTATGGAAGTGTTACAATCAGCCTTACCCTAGCATATCATGCCTTCTTACAGTATCGACAATATACACTACCCAAACAAACACCCAAATATATTGTTATACTTTAATGTAAATACTCGAATCTGATGGAAGGAACAAACAAAACTACTGTTTCCCTCTGGGATAGAAATCACCGCCCTCCGCGAGTGAGAGTATCTAGCATCGGGAAAACATTACTTGACACGGGTAACATTTTGAAACAAGAGCCCACGGCCTTAACGGTCACCTGAGTATCCATAGCCCACACAGGGAGTCTCATATTTGCATTTCTTAAGTCTCAATACATAGTATTTTGTTCACATGTTTTAAAATATCTTTCAATAATATGCAATGATTCCTATTCATATAACCAAGTTATCATTTCAATCTCACCAAGATTGTTCAAGAATTTTAAATAAAACATATCTGCTACTTTAATGTCCAGTGAGCTTACCTTTTTGACCCAAATTCAATCAGGAACATCCTTGACCCATGTTGAAGTCATGTGTATGATATGGTGATTCTACGGTAGAAAGGATAATGTCTGGAACGGAAACCATATAAGATCTGTCCCATGTAGATGATAGTGATTCTAGGCAAATGTAATTCTCTTGACCCAGACACAATATCGCTACTCGATGTCCAGTCTGCTTGACCTTTGCCCTGACCCAAAAATGCAATAGGTAGACCATTGCAGATATGGTGACTTTGGTAGAAAGGCTAACACTAAAAGTCTGGAAACCATTCGCCTACAGACGGAGGACAGCGACAACTTGATTCAGAACCCTCCCCCCCCCCCCCCCAACTTGTTGCAGAAGTATAATTATGACAAAAGCCCCTTCTCATTCCAAATTATTAATCTTTCACAATTATCCAATATAATGAAAAAGATGCTTTTCAAATGTTCACATCAAAAACTATGTACCAAAGTTTGTCCCCCCCTTGCCCTGGGGTCAGAACCCCTACCCCGGGGACACCAAATTTACAATTTTGAAAGGCATTCCTGTTCACATCACTAGCATTTGGTTTCTCTCAGACATTGTGTGTAAAGAAGAAGATTTTTGAACATTTGCACTTGGGCAGTTTTTTGCCCCACCCCCAAGGCCCCCAGGGGCGCAAGAGACCGGAAATTTAGCCAATTTATGTGCCCCTTGTCCCAAGATTCATGCCAAATTTGAAAAGAATTGGACTGGCGGTTATCAAAGAAGAAGTAAAAATGTCAATTGTTAACACATTTATCAAATGGACCACTTTGGCCCCACCCTAATACCAAAAACCCCTAAGCCCTAGATCATGAAATTACAATTTAATACAAAGGTTCCCTACTCTATTCAAAATATTCTTTTAGTTTCACATTAATACAATTAGCATTTAAAGATGTTTTTCAAATGTTTTACATATAAAACACTAATACCAAGTTTGGCCCCGCCTTGGGGTCAGAACCCCTACCCGGGATCACCAAATTTACAATTTTGAGTTAAAGTCCCTGCTTCTACATCACTGATGCCATTTGGTTTTCTCCAGACATGTGCGGTGTAAGGAAAAAAGATTTGAAAATTGGTCTCTTTTAATAGCTTCCCCGCCCCCCAAGGCCCCAGGGGTGCAGAGACCTGAAATTTATAATTTATACGTGCCCCTTGTCCCAAAGATGCTTCATGCAAATTTGTGAAAAGAATGGACTGGTGGTTATCAAGAAGTTAGAAATGTCAATTATAACGGACGACCGAACGAAGACCAATGCATAGGTCATCCTGAAGTTTACGCAGGTGACCAAAAATTGTACATGCGTCAAAGTTATGCGCGTACGGTTCTCTGTAGATTGTTTTAGACGACGTCGTTTGAGCGTTTTATTAACGCAAATCCAGCATTGAAACGAAACATCACCAGACAGTGGTCCAAAGTCAACAGACGAAACGTACGTTTCATAATATTTAGTATAACAAAATAGATATTGCATATAGTGAGGTAGACATTGAAAATGTTCACCCCTCGAAAACCATTGTCAAACCTCGGCTAACCTCGGTGACAATGCTTTCTCCGGGTGAAGAATTCATCAATGTTACCAGCAACTTAACATGATATTTATATATACGTATCGTTAAACTTATAAGACGCTTGTATCGCATTAGCCATTACCCATTGCACAAATAGCCTATTGATGGGGTTGTCACATTCTGTGTTGGTAGTGAGGCAGCCAATAGTAGCATCAATACATCGCGGCCAATAACGCCATGAAACAATAAACACCTTGAGAATTAGTACCATTCCAAAGTACATTTATTCAAGATCTGGTTAATAAATGTTTAACTTGTAAATAAATGTTCAGTCACCATAATTATAGACATCAAATGCGGATCCAGCGCCGCCGCCCCCCCCCCCCTTTTTGCAGTATATTATTTTTTAAATTTGGGTTCTTTAACATGCAGAATCTGTTGTTAAGATTCGTCAGCTTCCGGGGGCAACCCCATCAGGCTTGTGCCTTTGGGGCCTTCAAGGCAGACCTCCTGCCGGTCTACCGCGCCCTCACCCCGTTCTGAAGATTCCTGACCGCCACTGGACATTTGTAGTTACGGCCGACGCATTGTCAGTACGGACATTGACTTACGTCAGACTAGGGACAGCATAGAATAGATTTATTAATACGTTAATGAGTACTTGACTGAGTCTGAAGAGACTGTTTTTTCTTCTTAAACAACTATAGTGATTCAATAATTTTGGAGAAAACAAAGGGGAATAAGATGTTAATAAGGAATCTAAATTAACCTGATAAATACATTGCATGTCTCTACCCACCTGCATACATGAACAGCAGTAGTGGCCATGCGGGACTATGTAAACCCATTACTAACATTCAGTGGCACCTTATCATAGGTAATCTCAACGAGATTCGTCGAGCTGAATATTCGGACTGACCCTTTTTCCGAATCTCGGATCATTGCCCACATAGTGATTCGGGAAATTCTTGACCTGAACTCGGCCGCATTGTTGCTACACTTTGATATCTGCCCGCTTCACTTAGATAATTTCCTACTAACTCCCATCACTAAAAAGGTCATTCCTTAGCTTGAACTTAAAGAAAAGTTAGTTATTATCACATATATTATGCTTTCGAGTTACTAAATGATAGGTTTGTTACTACCAGTTAGTCTTGGGGATAATAACGGTCTAAAAACCTTAAAACAGACTGGTTAATAATTCTACAGATGCTTTTTATTGGCTGATTTTGATTTCACGTATTGAAATGCTTTGTGATAAGTAAAAAAGGCATTTTAAATAGAAGTAGACCCGGTAAATGTCACGGAATCTTCAAAAAGAATTTATACTTATTGAATATTCATTAGTAATGAAATTCTGTAATCTGGGCAGAATAAATCAAGTGACTTAAAGTTCTGAAACGAGGTGCAAACAAAAAAAGATGAGTGGGATCAGCGTCTAATTCTTTTAGAATCCTCTATCGATAAACAACACTTACATTGAATCAGCTCTTCATTTTTTATATTTTCGTTTAAAATTGTTTCGTTCATAT
Source organism: Ostrea lurida (assembly GCA_903981925.1). NCBI lineage: Eukaryota > Metazoa > Mollusca > Bivalvia > Ostreida > Ostreidae > Ostrea > Ostrea lurida. Next base: position 6,052 of record CAJDSM010145063.1, read on the forward strand.
ATTACTTGGTGTCTATGTTTCAGTTTAAAACGAGTATAAAGTGAGAGAGTCATTTCTGTAGGGAATTACACCCTTCCTTTCAACACAACCCCTACCATGGAATAATTTCCTCCATTCGCTTTCTCGATTTGGTCAAACACATTTCATCCCGACAATTTAATTTACACGTTTGATAAATAATTCTTTCAATTCCAAATAATTTCATTCTAGATATTTAGGCCAATCGCGCATACAACCTAGGGACATTATACTTCTGCTCAATCTTGAGTAACTCTGTGTTCAGTTCCACATACGGGTGTTGGTACTCATCTTTTCCCAATATGTCACAATACGCAACGTCAAAATATACATACTTACCCATCAATGCACTGCGTCTCCGGCACACTCTCTTTCGTTCAAACTACTATCGGATAAATAATCTACATTGCATATATATAATGTAACTGGTTTTTATTATTGATTAAAGTGGTTCATAAAACAATGCTGTTGAACTGAGGGTTTTCATTATGTGAATGGATAGAAAACATCTGTTTTCGAAGAAATCCATGCAATTCCCAAATGAACTATATTTTTTTAAGCTCATGAATAAAAGTAAACAAATCAGAAACAGGTAATTTCTACCTCATTTTGAAATTTAACCAGGGCAAAATCCTACCATCAATTCAATGTAAAGTGCTATTTTTCATTTTCCTCTGGGAGTTGAGTTGTAAGAAGTTGTAATATTTTTCATAATTGATTAAGGAACTCGCTGTGTCCATTTTTTGCTGGACGCTGACAAAACGAGGTGTCACCTCGTAAAATAGCTTCAAAGTGTTTACAACGTCTTGATGAATTTGTGCCATTACATTTGTACTTCCTTTGGACCTAAAACAGAAGATCAAGTTCAAATTTAAAAGATAACAGAATGTGTTGATTTTAAATTTTCATTAATATTAACAATGACTGTATGACATGCCCCTTGATTTTTGCATGTAGAAAGATTTACAGTACAAGATTTAACAAGACGTAATTTTTTAAATAAATTACATTTATTATTTACAGATGTCAAAAGTTTGTAAAAATTAATACCTTAAGATTTTCGGCGTAGTCGTTTCAACACCCCGGATTATGGACGACGTTGTTGAATTTGTCTTCAAAATTTAGCAAAGCAGTGCCGTAACTAATATAGGCAAAAGCCCTATGCGAATTTGTCAAAAAAGATAAAAATATTTTTTTAAAAAAATAAGTTTGTCAAAATATAAATACTTGTGGCTAAAAAACATTATATCTATTTTGATGTACAGAGTAAGTAACGTTGTAAGGCTAGGATTGTTTTAAATGTGTGGTGTGTAGGAGGGGGGGGGGCAAAGCTTCTAAAATATTATGCAAGCAGGATAAACACTTGCTCTGTGTTTGAATGAAAACAAGAGGGGGGAAGTGGTTTGTCTAAACCTTCTAAATACACTGTACATGATGGTCAGAAAAAAAATACTTCACCAAAGGAGGGGGGGCGGGCAACAGCATAACTTGTGTTCCCCCCCGCCCCCCCCCCCCCGCGGCTTCTACCGCCCATGAAAATGTTGTAGTCGTTTGAAGGACCGAGTGTCGTAGCATGAACATCATTAACGACTCAAGGACTTATACAATTTCCTTGAGTCGGTACGGTTTTTTCATCGAACATCAAAACATACAAAGCAATCAAGAAATTTAGGCATAATTTTTCTCACGTTTCATTCTATCCACTGATGACGAATGGTACTTTTTGTCAACAACAGCGCTCTAATCATGTCGCTTATTAATTGGCTAAAGGACTAGGAGTCCCTGCAATGTCCACTTTTTTTGTTATTATTTATACCCCCCGCAAACAAGTTCGGGGGTATATAGGAATCACTCTGTCCGTCTGGGTCTGTGCAATTTCGTGTCCGGCGCCATCAACTTCTTTGAGGTAAGGCTACCATATTTGGCATATGGGTGTATCACTATGAGACGACATGTTGCCATGTATTTGATGACCTCTGTATTGACCTTGACCTTTGACCTCAAGATCAAAATATCAGTTTTTTAACGATGTGAATTCGTTCTGGGCCATAAACTTCTTTGTTTTTTGCCATAGGCTTCCTGTATTTGGCACCATGGATGCCATCATCATGCGATGATGTGTCATGTACTCTGTTTTCTGTTCCGTCTGTGGATAATCGTCTAGGCCATAACTTCTTGTTCTTCTGACGTATGCATACCATATCCTAGCATATGGTGTATCAATTCACGCTTCCACGCCCCGCCCACTCGTAGCAACTGTAGATGACGCGACCCGACCCCTTTCCTCAACAAATGGACGAGCGAAAAATACGAAATGAGCGGTTTACAGCTCGATACCGGCATGATTTCCGCTGGGGTACTATGATGAAGACGTATTTTCGTTTGAAATCCAAAGAATGTGGTCTATTTATCAAAGAGGGTTTACATTCATAAAAATAAAAGTTAACAAATTTTTCGTGAAAACGGCAAAGTTCACTTCGCGGGCCCGAGTTACCAAGAGCATGAAGAAAGGGAAGATCCCCACACACTTCATATCGAGTTGGACACGAGAATTAAGACCATCCGTTGATTCATGATACTGCTCATGCACTCAGAGGTATTTTTGCCAAAGCGATTCACTTTTCAAGTTTTAGCTTTATTTGTTTTCCAGTTCGCAGTAAGTTTTGTATTCACTTTTAAATTCCAAAGACCCATACACTGGTAGAGTAAAAAATGTCTATCTTGCGTAAGTTTATGAGACCAGGACTTAGCGCAGAGTGCAATTTAAGCACCGAGGAAAAACGTGTAGGGAGAGCGTCGGGGGGGGTGGGCAATTTATATGGTCAAATTAAAATAGCTTTTTATCTGCATAATTGATGTCTCTTAAATGATTTAATCCCAATTGGAGCACATAGTCTGGGTCCCCTAAAACTTAAGGTAGAAACCACACACAAGTTTGGCAGTTATACCAAGCTAGCCTTTGCCAGGTAAAATAAAATGTTAAGGAATTGCACAGAATGTTCCTTGGTACAGATGTTTCATAATTGTGAATCCATCTTCTTCTTTCATGTTGATATTCATTACCTTTTAAAAGTTTAAAAAAATATGTATTTGAACTGCTGTTTTTCGCTATTTGGAACTTTCAATTCACGTTGCCTTGCAGCAACACTCACGGGTACCTGGTGCCAATAATCATGATGTGTGTGTGCAGACTAAATTCTAAAATATTAACTAAACTGAGACTTCATCTCAGGAAAAAATAAATTTATACTGAATTCTCCCACTCTTTAACTGTATAAATTATATCATGTATGTAAAATATTTTAGAAATATAAAATTTGATTAAATGTTGCTACAATTTCAGATCCGGGGCAATGATTTCTCATATTGTGGCCTTGTTAAGAGCATCCAACAGCTAAACTCTTGGACTCACATGATGCACCATCTGAGCACATTGTACCAGTCACGCACAACCTGCAATTCAAGAGGAACAAGATCAAGCCTGTTCCACTGAGCCAGGTTTGTTGTTGTCAAAGCAAAACAAGAAACAGGAAGAGGCCCAATTATGCCAAAACAATACCATCAACCAAGGTAAATAAAGTTGCATACTCATGGGGTATGAAAATGAACCATTAAATACAAGCCGACTCCCCAAACGCCAGAAGGAATGTGTACCAAAACTTACATACACTGTTCCCATTATACAAACAAAGATGCAAATTAACAAATTTTCACAGTTATCTACTAACAAGTAATTCTACCAGTGGGTAATCTCTGATAATAAATAGTATTAAGATGCACATATGCTATAGAACCGACATTATCGTGAGGCCCAAAAGAGTCTTGCAGAAAACAGTGGAGGGAGCCCCTAGATCCATATAGGACGTACGGAGAAAAACACCAAACTAATGTCTGACTGTGGGAAATGTAGCGGATCTGGAGATACCAGGGAACACTGCTGAAATAGTGAATACATTCTAATACAGGTCACAGTAACCAGGAAGGGGGCAGAGAGGGCGACGAAACGACACGACCCAAAAAAATACGACAGCACTCAATGATATCATACACGGATGAGCCAAAACAAGCTACACGACATTCGCAATCAAACACAAACCCACGAAGAAACAAGAAGCAACAATGCCACGAAGTCGTAACCCAATAGGAACATTCTGTGCAAATCTTAACATTTTTATTTCACTTGCAAAGGGTTGCTGTAATAAATGCACAACTGTGTGTGGTTCCTATACACTAAGTTATAGGGGCCCAGACTGATTCTCCAATTTGGGATATAAATCATAAGAGACAATTATTGCGATCAAAAGCTATTTAATCGTGACAACGTAATTGCCCCCCCCGCCCCTGCCACCCCCCCCCCGACGCTCTCCTACACGTTCCTCGTGCTAAATGCCACTGCGCTAGTCTGGTCTGCATAATACTACGCCAAGATTAGAAGAATTTACCTCACAGTGTCATGGTCTTTGGAATTTAAAGTTGAAAACAAACTCTACTGCGACACTGCGAAAACAAATTAAAGCTAAACTTGAATGATCGCTTTGGCAAAATACCTGCCAGTGCGTCCATGAGCAGTTATCATGAATCCATGAAAGGGATGGTCTTTATTCTCGATGTCCAACTCGATATTGAAGTGTGTGGGATCTTCTCCTTCTTCAGTCTCTGAACATCGGGGCCGCGATTGTGAATTTGCCGTTTTTCAGGAAATTTGTTAACTATTTTATTTTTATGAATGGTAACCCTCTTATGAATAAATAGACCACATTCTTTGCGATTTCAACGAAAATTTACTGTCTTCATCATAGTACCCAGGAAAAATCATCCAAGCGGGTATATCGCTGGTAAACCGCTCATCTTCGTATTTTCGCTCGGCCATTTGACGGAGGGTCAGGATCGGCGTCATCTCGTGTCGAGTGGGCGGGGGCGTGGAGCGTGAAATTGATACACCCATATGTAGAAGATATGGTATGTCATACGGTCAAAGAACAAAAGAGAGTTATATGGCCTTAGACACGAATTAATACACCAACAGTAGCGACAGACAAACAGAGTACTGACCTCATCGCATGATTGATGGCATCACTGTGCCAAATACAGGAGCCTATGGCAAAAAACAAAGAATTTATTGGCCCATGACACGAATCTGTTAAAAAACTGAGTATTGTTGAATTCTGAGGTCAAAGGTCAAGGTCATACGACAGTCATCAATATACATGGGCACATCGTCTCATAGTGATACACCCATATGCAATATGGTATGCCTACCTCAAAGAGTTATGGCCCGGACACGGAATCTTGCACAGACAGTCGGACAGAGGTGATTCTATACCCCCCAATACTTGTTTGCGGGGGGTATTAAATATACAAAAAGTGGAATTGCAGGGATCCTAGTCTTTAGGCGAATTATTAAGCGACATGATTAGAGCGCTGTTGTTGACAAAATACCATTTTCGTTTATCAGTGGATAGAATGAAACGTGAGAAAATTATGCCTTAAGTCCTTGATTTGCTTGTATGTTTGATGTTTCGATGAAAGAAACGTACCGACTTCAAAGAATTGTATAGTCCTTGAAGTCGGTTATGATGGTTCAATGCTGACGATCGGTACACTTCAGAACGAACTACCATTTTTCAATGGGCGGTAGAAGCCGCGGGGGGGGGGAGGGGACACAAGTATGCTTTTGCCCCCCCCCCTCCTTTTGTGAAGTATTTTTTTTTGCTGCATCATGGTACATTCGTGTTAATTGTTAGAAGTTTGAGACACCACTCCCCCCTCTTGCATTCAAACAAGAGCGTGTTTACTCCTGCTTGCCATATATTTTAGAAGTTTTGCCCCCCCCCCCCCTACACACACACATTTAAAAACAATCCTACGCCTATACACGTTACTGTGACATCAAAATAGGATTATATGTTTAGGCACAATATTTTATATTTTTGGACAACCTTATTTTTTAAAAAAATATTTTATCTTTTTTGGACAATTCGGCATTTGAGGTTTTTTGCCAATATGTAGTTACGCAGCTCTTTGCTAGAATTTGAAAACAAATTCAACAAACGTCGTCATAATCCGGGTGTTGAATTCTAACTACGCCCGAAAATCTTAAGTATCTTACATTTTAACTTTTGACAATCTGTAAAATAATAAATGTATCTGTAGTTAAGAAATTAACGTCTTGTTAAATCTGTACTGTTAAATCTTTCTACATGCAAAAAATCAAGGGCATGTATACATGTACGATTGTACATTACTGAAAATATTTAAAATCACACTCTCTGTTATCGTTTTTTAAATTACTTTGATCTTCGTTTAGGTCCAAAGGAAAGTACAATGTATGCACAAAATTTCATCAAGATTGGGTTTAAGACTTGAACGATTTTTTACGAGGATGACACCTCGTTTTGTCAGCGTTCCAGCAAAAAAATGGCACACAGCCGAGTTCCTTAACAATTTATGAAAATTATCTACAACTCTTTACAACTTCAACTCCAGAGGAAAATGAAAAATAGCAACTTTACATTGAGATCTGATGTAGGATTTGCCTTGTTAAATTTTCAGAAATGACGGTAGAAATTTTACCTGATTTCTGATTTGGTTTTATACTTTTATTCATTAGCGTCTAAAATATAGTTCATGGGATTGCATTGATTTCTTCCGAAAACAGATGTTTTCTTATCAAAGGAAAACCCTCAGTTCAACGCATTGTTGTTATGGAACCCACTTTATGCCATATAAAACCAGTTTTTTACATTATATATATGCAATGTTAGATATTATTATGCGATAGCTAGTTTGTACTAAAGAGAGTGTGCGGAGACGCAGTGCATTTGGGTAGTTGTTTTTGCACGTTTGCGTATTGCGACATATTGGAAAAGTAAGCTACCAACACCCGTATGTGAACTCTGAACACAGTTTACTCAAGATTGAGCAGAGGTATAAATGTTAGGTGGTTGCGCGATTGGCTAATATCTGAGAATGAAATTATGTTGGGAATTGAAGAAATAGTTATCAAAGTGTATTAATTGTCGGGATGAAAATGTGTTGAACCAAAATCGAGAAAGGAATGAGGAATTTTCATGGTAGGTGTGTTGGAATGAGGGTGTAAATTCACTACAGATGCTCTCTCACTTTGTATACTTCGGTTTTAAACTGAAACTAGACACAAGTAGTATCATAGGACACCAAAATTAAAACGATATATTAAAAATGAGAGCTGTCTGTAATGTTTTTGTTTATCGTAGAGGATTCTTAAAAGAATTTAGACGCTGATCCCACTCATCTTTTTTTTGTTTGTCACCTCGTTTCAG
>CAJDSM010145072.1:0-10214 GCA_903981925.1 Ostrea lurida
TGAAAAATCAGTAAAGGTATAATAATGATATATAATAATGTATACACATCATTTATCAATATTTGTATTCGGCAAAATATTAATTGAAGACAGGTTTCTAGTTCAAGTTTCTTTATTCACTCACATCATCAATAAATTAATTGGTATATGAGGTCATATACATATTACAATGGAAAAAGTAATACATTTGTACATTTATATACATCATCATTTTCAGGTAATAACAGCAAAAAAGGTGCCTTGGTTATGGAGGAAAGACTAGATCATAAAATTTTGTTATAAACATGCACAGGTTTCTAGGTTTTTTAACACTTGAAGTAGACATTAATTCGGAAAACTTAATAATATTTGACTTTAACAGTACCTAGGATGTAAAAATTGTTTTCTTACAGCGCATAACGATTTGCATTCTAAAATAAATTGAAATTCGTCTGCAATAAGGTTTGAACCACAGAGTATACAAAGTCGTTGATTTAAAGGAATATTTGGCCACCTGCCTGTCTCTACTGGAAGCCGGTGATTAAATTATATTTGAAAACCAGAAAACGATGTGACAGGCACACTGCTAGACCAAGAACCGGTGCCACCAGCATGGTTCACCCACACTCTGTCACCCTTCTGGAGTTTCAACACCGCCATGTTGGTACTTGTCACGTAAGGTGCATTTTCGCCAATTAATCTAACCTTAGACACTCCATTCAAAACTATATCTAATGTAAAGGCAAAGATAACGAACAGTGATCAATCTCGTAAGTCCTAAACAGAATACAAAAACAAGAGTTGAGCAATCACGGACTCCTGGACACACCAGAGGTGGGATCAGGTGCCTAGGAGGAGTAAGCATCCCCTGTTGACCGGTCACACCCGCCATGAGCCCATAGTCTTGATCAGGTAAACGGAACAGTCCGTAGTCAAATCAGTGTGTGAACAACGGCTTAACGATGGCTATGAAACACATCAGACAACATTTAATCTAAGATTGTGTGTGCCATACTCAAGACCACTGACATAAAACACGTAGAGACCGTAGCAGAAGCTGTGAGTATTCCGGTCCTTGGGTTATACCTGCCTCCAATGTAGGTAATGACGAAGGGAAATACTAACGTTCCACCTGAAAAGGAACTTCTGGGTGACGTCATTCCTGTAGTAAAGGCCACTTTTACGGAAGATTCTACAATCGATAAAGGTAAATGATATTACCACAGAACTATATGAGGTACATTGCAAAATGTAAAATTAGATATGGGAAGTTGGCGAAATCGTCCCGTTCGTCATAAAGTGGTTAGTTTACCGTTAATGTCTATGTTCAATTAAATATCAGAGTACGAAGCAGACATGGAAGACTATGTGGTGTATTGGGATATATCGAGTCATCATATAAATGAAAATTGGTATTATTATTAAGTAGATAGAACGTCCTCGATATGTAAATTTGAAAACCATCGCTAGGTTTTTTTAGTAGAAGCTTTTGAATAAATTATTCCTCATATGAATATAAAACAGGCTAGCTAATAAAGGAGCACAACTGATACATTGTATTCTATTTGGAACTTACGGAATTGATCGCTGATATTTGCCTTTATATTTGCAAGCAAATTATTGGTGTTCTTTCAGTGTTGAATAAAAAAGTGGAGTCCTATCAGACTATAAGCACAAAAAATGTTGCAATTTGCACCTCTCAACAATAAATATTGACCGATCCATTAGAACCCAGAATGATACAACCGTACATACAAACAAATCATTATAAAAAAAATTGGATTGAAATGTTTTGTTGATATGCTTTGTTGCAGAAACAATTTTAGTCAACATAATTACACTATTTAATGGACCTTTTCTTATGACAACATTTAAAGAAATTTGAATAGCCTCTAGAATGTTCATTGGTAATGTTGCTCAATGTTTCTGTCATATCAGTGGAAAGATCGGTAATAATCTTGTGTATGGAAGTCATATTCCTCCGAAGTATGGAAATTTGACTGCTTGTAAGATTTTGAAAGCTGGAACAAAGATGTTGGTGTGAAATAGAGATATGTTGGTTTCGGCATTTACATCCATTGATGACAAACTTGTATATCGAATTTTTTATTTTTTTTATTTTGCTCAATTAGCTTGCATGTGCATATACATTGAAGTAAATACAAAACAGAATACTATACATAGTAAGTATCAGTTTACATGTAACAATACATATCTAGTATTCATTTTTTTTTTTGCATATCGAAATTGGACTCTGAGGTCATTCAAAAAATTCTCAATATCGTTCCATTTAGTTGAATCATTTTTTACCATTTTCACCATTTCCTCTAAACTCTTATCTTTTTCAACCATGATACATTTGAACCGTTCAAACTACTTATGTCTTGTTTGGCTGTCTGAATGTTTTGTTCCCATAAAGTTTGTTGCAATTTGATTTTATTCATCTGTTGTTGAAGATCCTGGACGTGAATCTCGGATTGCGTACGATTCCGTTCAAATGACGAAACCTTTTCCGTCAGTTCATTAACTTTAGATTTCAGATCTGATAATTCGGCTGCAAACATCTGATGGATAAGGAAAGAATCGGGATTCTTTCCATGCTGACTAGGTGTCGTGCTAGAGAAATTTGATTGTTCATGCCATAAAAGTCCGTCGGAAAAGCTCGAAGTATAGACGAACAAAAGCAGCAGTATTTTCCTGTGGCTAAATAACGCCATACTGTCACCTCTTTATGGAATGTTTGCTTCTTTGCTTGATATATTTCTCTGTAACATATGCATGCAATAAAATGTTTACTCTGATCATTGAAATACGTCACAGATAAGATAGATAGATGTCTTCAAGTGACAGTATACATAGGAAATGTCAACAATATCTTTGCCAAAAGGGTCATTGAAAGATTTAAATCTTAAAGTAGGAGACTACTCGCGCCAAACCGGAAATCGGATTTTAACGTTATTGGTTTAACTTTTACATTGTGAGAGAAAAAACCGGTGAAGTATTGAAGCACAACAAAAAACGTGCGATATCATGGGTATGAGACAAGAAGGGAAAATTGTCAAAAAATCACGCCTGAAGCAGATAAATGCGTTAAAAAAGGACCAGCGGACAACAAAGAGTTGGTACTAGATGTTTTCACCTCTGCATATGACCTACACATGTAGATCATTCTTATTCGGTAAGTCAATTATAAAGTTTTCCCAAGAGAGAGATAAACAAATGGGTCAAATGAGCAGCTGGACTTATTTTGCAGAGAGTCGTGAATGCTAAGTGACAGATTATATGTCAGTTGGAAACTCCGACCACTCAGATTGGCCAGATTCGGCACAGCACAATTTATGACTTAAATGGAAGGTACGACAAGCGTATGCTTCCCTCCATTTTTCTGATACACAACTGGTGTCTGCCAAAGTGGAGCAACAAGAAGGGGGGGAGGGCATCTGATCATTCAAAACCACTTTGAGCAATGGCAAGCCAATCATTCTCATCCAGTCCTACGGATATGACAGATGAAACAGATCCAAAGTTCTTTCTACCCCCTCAGGTAGCATTTAACTTCTGTCACCAGACGTGGCAAGTACACACCCACTGATAGAGAACAAACGTTAAAACTAGATGGCGTGCCGAAAATTCGGATGCAATCTTAAACAAGCGCCGGAGGCGTATCAGAAGCATGTCTGCTGAAACTACTCGCCGCAGCATGGCGCAACCCAGGGACACACAATCAGCTTACAACAGCTCTGGCGACTACGGTGTAACGCTCGCGTTGTACTGACCAAACAGATTGAGTTCCCTTTGCGCCCTCTGTGGAACTGAATAGCAAACTTCCTCCGATCTCGTTTTGAGAAAAGGGTAGATATTACAGAAACCATCAAGTTGCATAGTAGATTCTGCTTATCTTCTATTCTTCCACGACCCCTGAACTCAATGGAGGGAAGGTGGGGAAGGCTGCTCTCATAAAGCAGCTAATGACAGGGATTTTTCAATTCCCAGGCCTCCGCCACCAGATATACAAGAACCTTGGGATGTGATTGGTGTTGAAAAATCCCTGACCAAGTTTACCAGATGACAAAAATTTTGACTCTGAAACAATGTGTCTGCAAAGAAGGTGACATATGTTGATGCTTCTAACTACTGTCGAGTACGACGCATCTGAAATTTTGCAAAACTGGGCACAAAGTTCAATCGAATGTTCAGAAAGCGGAACAACATAGTTTTCACCATTACAGAACTAACAAAAACAAGAAAGTGTCCTGACAAAACCGCTAACATTGTCTTTTTCATACATCATAGAGAAAGCAAACTTGGATGTCAGAATTGTATTTTTGGCTTATATATTGATGAACTAGCACATTGAGGAAACCACATGAATCAAAATTGATCATCTGTATTATTCAAACACAAAAGCTTATAAACCTTGCACTGTCATTGCTGTGCTATATAATAGAAAGCATTAAAAGAAGCAGGTAATTGATACAGAGGTATTTCATACACTCACTCCACTAGAGGACAGTGTACTCTAAAGGCAAACAAGTTTGGTACTATCAATGCAACAAATCATTGTATTCCTGAGCAATAGCTAACTGGAAATTCAGCAAACACTTTGTAATAGATGTTTACAACAAACCTGTTCAGCTATGTATATATATGAGTACATTTGCTGAAAGAAGTTCTGCCCAAATATGAAATAAATGAAAAATAGACAAAACAGAACCAACAAAAAAAAAAAAAAAACAACAAAACTATACAAAAACAAAAAACAAAAATAAAAAAAATAATAATAAAGAATAAACAAAACAACACACAAAAATCTATCATTATATCTATAATGAAAATATTATATAACGTATGTAGTAAACATAGAGGAACACTATATGGGAGTCTTTGAACAGTAATAATAAAGTAGTTTTACCCTTACTTCAGGTTTACGAAATAAAAATTTAGAAAATTTTATAATAAGTGCAGCCATAAAGTGCACGCATATGATTAATTAAAGATTTATGAGTAAACTGTAATGTTAAGGGTATAAAGTTTCTCCACTCCGCTCCACAATCCATATATATTATTATATTTATACGAGTTAATTGTTTCTGTTTTAGTCGTATATATATATATCTAACCGTTACACAGAAGGACCACACAGGGCCTGAGACCAGAAGTGATGTTCATTGTTAGACAGTGCCACATGTTATAGGATTCAAGGAGAGTCGTTTTGTTTCCCAGATCAAAAAGAATTTTGAATTTAATTATATGTATATCTATAATAATTAATAAAGATCACAGAAATAGTAGGTACGTTGTTGAAAATAATAGAGGAGAAGAATATTATAATAGCAGGAAATTCTATAGATATGATATCCTAAATTGCATTATAACTTGTCAGCCTCTCATAAGAGGGAAGATCTCACGAGATCTCGCTCTTTAAGATATAGGCTGGACTATCCGCGGAAGTCGGGGGAGAATACATGTTTTTATCTGTTGCTGTTGATTTGGTCAGTCTTATTCTTCATTATTAATAATCGTTATTTATTTTATCTTTTCAGTCGCCTTTTATTATAAGATTTTCTTAATATAATGGACAAATTGAGTGACTTACGATGTTCCTTGTAATTCATGTTTCTAGACTATTTTGCTTATGGTGCTCTATGCATCTCAGTGGTGTTTCTTATAGGTGTCGTTGAGCGCGACAAGTGAGGAGAACTTATGAATTTATATATCTATTATCAGTTTCTCTCTATTTGTCGCTTTCCCCTTATTTTATAGTGCTTTATTTTCTTCGTATCGTTGACTTTGCGTTATTCCTTCTTCTATCTGTGTACTAGTATGGGCCACACGTTAAGTATGTTACCCTGCTCATTTTGTTATTTGATCTGAGTCGTAGTGATTTTTACGTTACCAATACATATTACGTGTTCAAATTATTCTCCCCGATTCCCTGCGCATTACTTGCTGTTGTTCTTTTTTACCCGTCAATATGTTATTGTCGCTCTACGTCTGGACTGATTGACAGGGTTGAAGCAGCCTTACGTTTCTTAGCGTGCTTTTTGTTGGGAGGGTGTTGTGTGCTGTCGTGATTACTCACGATCTTTCGTAACTGTATGTGGTCATTCCTATCTGCGTGGAAGTGTGGTAGTGTAGGCTGGTTTAGCTTACGGTCTATATAAGATAGGTAATTTTGGTTTTTCCTCACATTATTGGGATTTCTGGGGCTTGTGTGTTCCTCCTTGTTTTTCCTTGGGTCCTTCTGAGCTTTTTATCTATATATTCTTTGTTAATCTTATGTATTTCTATATATTTTATATTTTCTATCAAATATCTAACTATATATTTTCCTGATATATTTTTAACTTCTCATTATTTCTGGCATGTCATTACCTTGTACATTGGTTCTAATGTGTAACTTGTGTACATGATAGTCTAGTTTTGGTCGTAAGAAGATCTGACACGCTAGGTTATCTTATAGTATATGGTATTATGTATGGTGTATATGTTTGATCTATATATCTTTTATATCTATTAGAATTTTTCTGTATATCGTATTTTATCTTTTGTTACTCTATGCAGAAGATATTTTTCTACTGTTTACATATTTGGTCATTTGGTCTCTCTTCTTGTATCCATCCCGGTTCATTGTAGGTGGGCATACGATTCAGTTGTTATGTTCGAATTCCACATTCTTTCCACTTATGACTTATATTATCGATTGTCCATTTTTTCTCTCGGTTGTTTTTTGTCTGTAGGAGTTATATACAGTCCAACTTCGATATTTACTGGCACCAATTTTTGACAAATTTATATATCAAAATAACTTTCGGCACATATTCATTTTTCTCCATGCCAGTTCATTTCTGATTGCTCCTCGGTATTTAAAAAAAGAATGTCGGAATCTTCCGTGTTGTTTATTGAATATGTTCCACGTCGTTCGCTTATTGTTTGGTTCAAAGATTGTACTCTGTATGTTGATATAGCTTATATAATACATATACAGCTAATATATAATTACATAGATATATTATCATCTTTTAATTTTGTGTTTTGTATCCTGAAGTTGATTCCGTGTATATTTTCTAGAACATTATCATTTCCCTAATCCTCTTTTTTTTATCTTCCACCTTTTCTGTTTATTTTTTCGTTGTTGTTTGATTTTTGTTATTTACTCTGCTCTTGTTCTTTTCCCGTGGTTATGTTTATCGTTTTCTATATATATATAGTAAAGTTATCGCCGTTTTTTTTTGTATCTAAAACTCTTTATATTTTTTTTTAGTTGGAGAATACATGTATTTTTTATATTATATCCTGTAATTTTCCCCCATTTCGACCATTAAAGTCTCATACGTCTCTGATTGAACATATGAAAATTATCTCCGTGAACGAGCTATATATTGTCCTGGTAGCGTTGAGTAGTATTTTCTGTCTTCATCCCTGCATGCTTATTTGCTGTGCAGTATCATTATTAAACCAACAATTTGCTCGTTTGGTAGTCTTCTAGTTCAATTATGGTGAATAATACGTTGACTATACTACGAGTTAAACGATGACGCCTCTGTGATATGGTATTTTTCTGGTTAGTTTTTGCACTGCGGGTGGTTTTACTGGCTTTCGTCTAGAATCTTGTTTTGCGTAACCCTCCCCAAATGCCTATAGATGGTACAACATGTTCTTTGGTCAGCTTATGGCCTAGGGGTCATTCAGGCTGCCACTATTTCTCCGCCTTAACTTGCCTTAAGCATCCCTCATACAGCTCCTTGTCGAATTTGCTCCTTCTCCATCCGTTCCGTGAATCGTTCTATCCCGTCTCTTTGTCGACAATTCCCGCCCGCCCAATCGTTACCACCACGTGGTTCCGGTGCCCGCACGACTCCATTCTATTCCGGGGCCATGCCGCCTATTCTTTGATCCGCGTTTTCCTGCCATCATTCTCCCTGCTTAGTACATCATCTTATTTGCTTTTCTTTTTCCTTGCCAGTTTCCTTCCCTCGCTTCTTCTGTGGCGTTACATTCTTAACACTACTTTTTTTTTCCCTTTTCCTTTTGCTGATTTACTTGTGCCTTATTTTGCCTCTTTTGGCTTGTGCATCACGTACTGGCTTCATTGGTCCGCGGCCCTGAAACATTTTGTCACAGCCGGCACAGGCTGCCGCCCTGCCAACTCCACATACGCCTACTCTTCGAGCCCTCAATGTTTACAAAGTGTCCCTATCGCCTTTTTTCATCCTGATTGTCACTTCCACAATTGTGGTCGTGTCAATCCTTGGGGACCCACTCACCTGCGGAGTTCAGTACCCTGAAGGAGGATAACCTGTTCTTACGATTGCACCAAACTTTTAAATGCTCGAATTGGTGTATCAGTTGCATTGCGGACCTTGCTGCTGCCTAGGCGTTGCTTGAAACCGTAGCTCTACTGGGACGCCTACACCAGAGTTAGTTTTTACTAGTAATTGACTCCCAATGGTCAGGCTAATTTTATGGTTGGCTGTCGCGTAGGATTATTGCTATCCGCCTAGGGTTCTACCTTTCTAAATTTTTTATGAATCCGTGTCTGTGCGAATATTAATTCGTAGGCTATATAGCCTGAATTTGTTTGGGTAAATAAAAAAGTTTTCAAGCCTACCTTAAGTCAATATCATGTTACACCAGAAATTCGATAACGACACATATATGAAAAATTTCAATCGCACATAATCATACTGTCAGACCGTAAGATATGGTAATCAGACACTGCATAGTGTAAATGCTCAGAGCATAAGTATAATGTATGTATAGCTACTTCCAGTCATGTAGACTGTTGATTTACTTAATTCACCACACTATACGTATTGAATACTGACTTATGCCTTGTTTTTTACGCACTCCTACGCAATGTTCTCCGAGAAATATTTACTCCTATGGAGAAGACATACCATGTTATCCAGTGCTTCTAACAAGGGCTGAAAGGGCCTGAATTTAATTTTACGGGATAGTCGCCCTACTGCTTCGGCCATTTCCCGAGCGGGGGCCCCTTTCGAGAGGGGAAGAGATGCTATTATATGGTGCCAAAATCAACACGCAGTTGCTGCGTGTGGCATTACACGTGGACGTCTTTTATTCAGCAATTCCACGGTACCGATTATTTCCTACAATGCGTCTCAATAAAAACTAAACTCTGCGCGAGATGACTGCGTGTGCTAACAATCTCTGCTGATGTATCTTGTAAGGTGTACGTGTCCATATTTGTTGTGCAGGGGTATACTCTCGTTCAGTACATCGTGTTACGATCTGAATCATCAATTTCGTGCGCGCAATATAGGAGGCGAACTTGAATATCTGTGTTCAGAAGGACTCCTTCGTATTTCCTCTTGTTATATGGAAATTTACACAACCAATGAAATCAAAGCATTGTTTGCAATTCCTAAATATTATGCTCCTAGTAGAACAATCGGATATGATTGAAGCTTGTCAAGTATATTAGTTGTCTTTATTACTTTCAATCAGGACTTCTTTAAAAGGGATAAGGTGACTGGGATAAAATGATATCAGTGGCATGATGGATCTTTTAGCTCTAACTAGACCTGTGTAGCCAATTCTTCATAGGGTCTGATATCATGGCAACCTGTTTGGAACAGATCGACTTAACTACTAACTCATGGCGGTCACCACAACAACCTGACCATGGGTCATTGGTGAATATGATAAATAAATTATTATGATGGAATACTACATGTATGTATATAATTTGTCAATGATCCGTAAATGATTAAACAATCGCTACTCTTTGATTTTTACTTAAAATGGCACTAAGAAAACCCATTTGTTAAAAAAAAATAATATAAATAAAATAAATAATCTCCACACTTGCAATTCGGTGGATGAGGCATAAGATACCTATTCCTGTGGTACACATGTACACAAACGATAATTTAACAGTAACAACCGACTGTGCACCCCTGATTGGTTATTATCCAGTTCACTAGAGCGTACATATCACCTGGAACTTTAAATTTTTTTAATTGATATCCCAGGACCTTCGGGGAATAACTTACTGTCTGTATAGAGGTCCAAGATGCGTTCGCGATTCGGGGGGGGGGCGGGGTCATATCAAGACATCCTGCGTCACAAATCATTACAATGATACTATCAACCATGATTAATATAATTTATAAGTTTTAAAAATAATATTGGACTTTCAAATCGTTTCGACGAACTTAATTGCTCGAAAATGTTATATCTTGCTATTTGCAAACGTAAACGGACTGACT
>CAJDSM010145074.1:70-13531 GCA_903981925.1 Ostrea lurida
CCCTCCAACAAAAAGAGAGAGATCACATCGATTGATGAGAAAATATGAGGGGTGCAATCCCCGCACATTAAGTGATATGTTAGGGGGACTTTTCGTCTACCATCCGAGGTATACAACTGCCCCTCGGCGGCTCCTGGTGACTCAAAGGGTCTATGATTTCGTGGGAGCAGCGAGCACTGGATGTGCAAAGCCATTTCGGCCGTGAAAACTTGCTTGGACTATTGTAGATACTGCCTCGATTAATTCAGCAGCCGTCTACATGAGAATTTGGTCGATCTATCCTGTTCAAGCATTCACAAAAATATTAAGCCAACTCAGACAGACAAGCATCAGAAGTTGTGTCGTGCATCAAAAAACGGAATTACAGCTACAATGTCACTCAAGGAATTCACCGCTAATAAAGGATATGCAAGAGACAGTTTTGTTATAGCTCGAGATGATACTGATATACCGCATTGCTGATTGAACGGTGTAATTCCTTCAATATGAGATTTTTTATTCGCCCTGGTCCGCTCCTATTATGCAATGAATTTGTACAGCTTATAACACGTAGCAAGGAGGACAGAGTGTCTTTTGTGGTTCTATCATAGGAACGTCGACTCGTGTGACCTTTGCTAATGTCGGTAGTAACAAATCACTTACCTCTCACTTTTCAAATCGATCCTAGGCGTAGAGTCGTCCTCCAACAATGCAAATGTGAAGATGAGGGGAGACGTAGATTGTAAGTCCTATGTCTAGGTTCAAGCCGTTGGAGTAGATCATGATCGATTATCAATAATATGGTGCTGAACCCTGTTTGTAGTATGACAGAAAGAGAATGAACAATGGCTTAATTCTTCATTTCTTTAAGTGGCATCATATCTGCTGTGGGTAGAGTTTTTCCTGAGCAATTTCTTTTTTCAGATTTGCTACTTCATATTTTCCGTTTAACAAACAAAAAGGCACCTGTGAAATCATCGTGGGAGACTAATGGCGGTCACAATACCACTAGACACTGAAGAGTAGTTGTTATTGTGTTTGAGACCATTCGTCCATGAAATATTTGTAAGCAAATCTGTTTTTACTGATATTCAAAATCAGCAGGCAGACTTTGAAGCGCATCGACTGTTATGTTGAATCAAAATGACGGTGAATGGCAATAAAGTACTGCCCTACCAAGAATAACTCAGTGTGTTAGGAATGCCTATCTAGCTTAGACGAATTTTAAATATTCTATTTAATGCTTATCTATATCATGCAGATACACCAAAAACTGTTTTATAATAACCGAGTTATCAGTGCAGCTCTGGGTACTTCCTTTAACCTGCCAATCCAATATTACTGCAGCTACATCAAATAGTGAAGAATCGCATCATTGACTTAGTTAACTCTGAGCGTCCGACCTTCACAAACAAAATAATCAATAACTGTCCGAACAAGTGAAATAGGTGTTAGAACGAATGAATCCTTAGTGGTTTTCAATCACTAAGGGCAAATGACTATTAGTTAAATTAGTAACCGAGGCACACAGAGTAGTTCTACCAGGTTCTAATGAAGTAAATATGACGAAAAAACAGAATGGCAAACAAAAAGAATGCTGTCTAACTCAAGAGAGGAAAGAATCGGAATTTCATGGCCGGAAACATTTGGAACATCGCATAGAATTATATACCGAATGTTGCTTTTTTCTCTAATAATTCATAATAGATACAGTATAAGACCCCATAATAACGAACATTGAGAGTAAATCTTATTTGTGCAAGTCTGTACTCTCTATTACAGAGCTAACCTGCGCATTAACAATTAACACTCCATGCTCTCCTATAGTGCTCCAAAGTTTTGTGTTGTTACCCACGAAAAATTCAGAGGTATCAGTTGTAAAATTTTTTCTAGCGTAACATCATTTGAATCAGTGGGTTTCGATGCAACGCTCAAGGATGAGTTAGTTTCTAAGTAGTTTTGGTAATATAATCCTCTAACAAGGAATTCTATGAGAAGCTTACCAACATTAATACACAATCATTCTTATTCACTACTGTGCGCGGTTTGTTTGACGGAGCTAACACAGCAGAGACCCGTATGGTATTGCACACCTTACTTCATTTGGTAGTTGTCTTTGTCAGTCACCTCATGTAGTAATCATATACGGTACCGAAATTTTGATGCACCAGAATGCGCCATTCTTCCTGACAAATTTGCTATAAATGTCCTTCACTTTTCGAGATTTAGCATGTCTCCAAACCGAGATAATTGGGGACTGAAATCATTGACCGCAGAGTAAAACAATTCACACATAGTAGTAATAAGTCTATATTTTAATCGTATCAACTAGAACGAACTCAGAGACATATTTATTCTTTAGGGTAGCCCAACTTTTGTTTCCAATTTTCTGTCAAGTAACGCTCGTCTCCTAAAGGCAGAAGTCTCAATAGGTCATCCCAGACAACTTGTAACCTCTCTCTCGCTCCACTCATATCCCAAAGGTCCGAGGGATAGCATATGTTCACTGTCACAGCCCCTCCTAACATGTCTGTAGTCGTCGGATTGCGCATTTCATGATAGTGGGAGTGATTTGCCTGTGCGGTGATCTTTTAAAGCCTTTCATCAATGTGGAGGTGTTCAGGAAGCCTTTTAAATTGGACAGTTCTCTTGGCTGTGATCCAGGACTATTAGTTGGCCGCCCCCCTCAGAGGAGATGTATATAAACGTTCGGAAGATAAGCAAATAATTGTCATTTTCATTGACCAATTAACTCTTGATAGTATTTTCATAGATATAGTGAAAGCCGTTTTGAGAAACTATCTAAAGTTCATTTTTAAAAAGTAAAACTGTCCGGCTACTACCCCATAGTAAACGTTGCCACGAGTATCATCATGAGTGGTGTGTGAATTGTCCGGGTTCCCCCACATGGTTAGGAGTACCAATATACGCAAGGAGGTGAAAAAGTGTGCGCGATTAGTCGCGGGTTGTTTCATCCACATGTATATTCTCAAACAGTTAAACAATGAGGTTGTCTGTGCCTCAGTGGATTGGCTCCGGAACACTTAACAGAATGTTATTTCACCTCTGATTTGGCATCTATGTCTCATGGCTCATCGAAACTCTCATTAGCCTCTGTTCTTTTGGGGTCCGCCACTTGTTGTATGTCTAATTAAGCCTAACTGAAGGGGTGGTAAGTGAACAGTGGGTTAATCCTGTTCTGCTATGTTTGTTGCCCTGTTTGGATTCTTAACAGTGTACCTCTTACACATGATTGTGTTGGATTGTCCTCAGAGCTACATGTTAATATCAACCGATACATGACGTGTCGTGCTTGGTACTCTGTGTAAGATTTATACTACTCATTGGTGTACATCCTTTTAAAAACCAAATGAATTTGCACCTAAAATTTTCACCCCTGGTATTCTTAAAAGAAACGCTAAGCTTACAAATTCGTGCGCGAAGATAAACCAATGTACTAGTTAATAACTGCACGGGTAATCATTCGTACTCCTCATAATAGTCAATCTGGTTTACAAATTTCTGCAAATGAGAGTGGTTAGTGGGACTAATTACACTGTGACGTAGCTGATGAGCATGTCGTTCAGATAAAAAGCTGAGTAAGACGCGCACCACGCGGATTCAGGTGCTACCAGATGGAAGTTATGTGATGCAAACATTTCCCCTCTGTCTGAAATCGTCCGAGTGTGACACTATAATGTGAGGAGAAATTTTCAATGCGTTACATAGACGCCCCCGCTCGGTAGAAACCGTCGGGATGGTAGAAGTCGAAACTAAGTAAATCGAATGGGCCTCCCAAGTTCCCGTCTGCGTTCAGAGAGTAGGCTCCAGAATTTAGAGTGAACCACGTCTACGACAAACGGGAAATGAGGCACCACTATAGTACAGTTCTATCCATAACATTTAGTATTGAACTATTATGTATGACCCTTAATTTGTAAATGCACAATGAACTAAGGAGATTTATCTTAATTTCAATAGTAGGCGGCATCCCTGTGTTAATGAAAATATGTTCTCCCTGGCGCTAAATTGAGATTATGTTATGTTTACAACTGATGATTCGTTTATTCTCAAACTAATCTCTGGCTTAGTCATACACATTCCAAACTGCGTGTTTTTTCGTGGTGAGTAGTCTCGTTTGGTCTGCTAGCTATGATTACCTTAAATAACCACCCGTGTCCACAAAAACATTGCTTTGTAACACTTGATCCCTGGCATGCCTGCTATGCGCAGATTTGGCGATGCTTCTTGCGTATCGGAGCATCAAACGTTAGGAGAGACATACATCACACGCCATAAAGCAGGTCGCACTAACGTATGGATACTAGATGTTACTACATACTTGGTTTATCGAAGGATGTGATATATAAATTTGACTTGATTGGCAAAAAGTTGCAAGGATGTCGTCTCACCGTTTTTTATCATAAATAATTTGTGAGTGTGGATCTATGGTTTTCTGCGCATTTTAGAGGTTAATATTAAATTCACACAAATATGTATTCCAATTAATAGTTAATTGGAATGGCAACTTCTGGTCAGAATTTGACTGTCTGGTGTGCTTTTATTTAACGAGTTCGCGTAAATCCAGGATATAAACTCAAATGGAATATCACTTGTAGAAAACTTATGAATTGTTTAATTAGAGTGATGAAGACACCAACTCTCTGATATACTATACTCACTCACGGTATGAACCGGCAAACGGCATGGTTTTTTGAGTTTTCTATTCCCGTTGCAGTTTTCGAACAAATTCTGCTGATCGTATGTAATTATAGAGAGAAATAATTTGTCTGCCCAGATAAGGTCTGGGGACTAACTAATTGACCTTGTTTCATAGGAATACCCACAGATGCCTGTATTGAGTTAGATAAGAGATCGAATTGTGTGATCCATAGCATAGAGTCTACAATAAATATTATGTATTCTATCGGATACGCCAAAGTACTCTCACTTGTGGTCACTCTGAAAATATCTCTAAGCTGAGTCCTCAGTGAGTAGACCTGTTGATAGCCCGGCTAATCAGCTAGTGTGGTATAACAAAATTATGTATCTTAATTGTTTCCCAGCTCCTGTACTCACTAAGAATAGTTGCTCCTCATTGTAGACGGGCATGTGCCGTCTCTCTTTGTTCCACATAAAACACTAATTAATCAACTTATCTGAAGAAAAAAGAACCTCCATAGATTGATGTTTAATTTAGTAGTTCTGCATTGACACATTCCTGGAGGTGTGCCGTACATATCTTGTGTCGGTGTATAATTTTGGAGACATGGCGTTAACATTTAGCAGTATGTATCTTAATCGCGCAAAAATAGTAGTTACAGGGTTTTGGGACCTTCGCAGTTGTCTACGGAGTCCGCCAAGCTCGAACTATTCTCGCCCCTGCAGGAACAGAGCGTATATACGATTAATAACTTATTGAATTCCTTTCACGTCTTCGTGCATAGTGCACAACCAGCAATTGTGAATCACACGTTACAGACGACACCCATCGGAGTTACCATTGCACGGAAAGAAGTCGGGTGCAATTAGTGAGTCTGTGGAGGAACAGAGAAAGCTAACAGATGTCACTACACCTAATCAAACACATGAATAAGATTCCAGAATAACTCCATAGAGTAATACTAATATATAGAGTTTAATAAATAATCCAACTAAATAAATAGCATGACTCTAGTAATTTATGATATTATGTAAATAACTATAACATGATGTGCGCGTATTGGGCTTCCTCCCCATATGATGGCCATTGCACCTGAGGGAAAACCATAGTTTGGAACGTCACCATTTCAGTTAATTTACTGTTATGGGTGTGTGTGAATCTTAATAATTGTCTAGCAAATCAGAGAGTATATGTAAATTGATAAATCTTATTATTTTATTGCTGCGGTGTATCGCACGAGTATGTATGCAATCATACCGATACCTTTGAGATGGCGGTACTCAAAGAATCTGTTCCGATCAACTTCCTCTCATTGTGATTAGAGTGCGTTGTCCTGTTTCTTGAAAATGAAAAGTTTTTTACCGATGCATTAAAAGGACACTGCTCAATCGGCTCGATAACTCTCTTTGCATCATTATCAACCAAAATGAATATTACATAGATTGTCCACGTATCTATTAGATTTAAGTTTTGATATAGTACAACAATATAAGTATTCTTCATGTCCTATGACTTTACTTGTTGATTTGCCCTTAAAATGGCTGTCTGTAACGGCTGACTATCGAAAAATCACCCTGGTGTATCAAATGATATCTACACTTATAAGTACGTGTGTTTTTTATACCTCATAATTAAAGGACCTAGAATCGGCGCTAAGGGTTCGATCATGTGATAATATTAAATTATCTCTATAGTAAATATTAAACATCACAGCAATTGCATTGAATAATTGGTGTAAATACTGGAGTGTATAAAAAAACGACCAGAGATAAATTACTACACGCACAAGGTAATTGAAACGACAATAAGAGAGATGTGTACACCGCCACACTAAAAGCTAATCAACTAATACTTAGTGATTTCAGTGGTCAAATGTTATTGAGGTCTATATGTAGTACCATGGAAATACGAATCTAATCTTAACACAATGTAAGTACCGTGTTCTGAATGGGCTGCCGCATTCATCTAAACATATTTCAGATGTAAATATAGTTAATCTGAGATGATACTCGTCCTTAAATTTGAACCCTTTATTTATAGTTTGGTAATCTTGAGTAATTTGTCTTCTGTGATTCGCTATGGAGATATCGTATTAAGCAATCGAGACTAGTATGTGGATTAAAATTCTGTATCACACTGTACTGTTCTAATTTATAAATTTGGCTACTTATCGCTCTTTCCACACTGTGTATGACTCCGTATATTGTGCTTTGGATTAACTGGAGTCCTATCGAGGCTAACATCCACCTTCATCTTCGAGAGTGAAAGAAATTCATCCTGTCTTGTAATCATAGATGGATTCCTAAGTCATTAACTACATACGGATTGCGATTGAGTTTCTGTGCTTTGCTCCCTAAAAGTTTAAATTGTGATAATCCAATGTTTGAAACATAAACTTTGGAAAATTTACTCGGTGTTGATAGAGTGTAGGGTTTAAATATAAAGGTTCTCAGTTATTCTAGCACTACTACTTATGATGGTCTAGAGACGACCATCGAACTCTGTTGTCATGTTGTCCTCGCTCAAATTCGTATTTATAGAATGACCTATCTACCTTGACATATGAGTATTATCGTAGTCTCGTTCTAACTTACATGTAAAACATATTCGCCATTCCTGTGGAAGTTGTTACAACTGATCCTCTACGCGCATCATTCTCTAGCACCTTCCTGTGATTACTTGCTTTGTCTGTCCACCTACTATGAGATATCAGGGGAACTTCCCCATGTATAGCTCAAGTTCTCTTCGCTTGTTGAAATTAGTCGTCTAACATTGCGCCAAGGCGCCCATGTATTGAAATGTATTGTTTATTTTCCTTCTGTCCTATGCTTATTATTAGACCGTCACTGGTTTGAGATGTTAGAGTTGAGTATGGCCTGTCTGTCTTAAAATTATGCTCAAGGAACACTACTGTCCGATAGATAGACGTTTTATCGAGTGATACTTAGTCTCAGTAAATATTTAAGACCCCCTCTTTCGCTATTGGGTAGTGGTTTCGATTGTACTGTCTCCCATCAGATATTATTCTGAGCTGTCCCAATCTCAGGAATGTCCTCGATAGTTATACTCAGACCGGATTGCGAGAGTATTCTGATATTAACATGTAAGGAACTATATATATTAAGTTTCCGTACACTCTACACTGCAATCTGCCAAAGTTATAGAGTAAGACTTGCTCACGATTGAGACATGAATATCCGTATCGCTCCATTGAGGTGACCCCGAGTGAGTCCAGTAGTAGTTCATCAACGGCCCGCTGGACCTTCAGAATAGAAATGGTGTCTCTTTGTACCTTGCTTCTAAATTTCTACGTCTGGAGTGAGTGGATTGAGTAAGACTATTTGTTCGTACCTTGGGGATTTTGTGCCTAATTAGCTATTCAATGATCCAATAATATTCGACTTGATGTGTTTCACGTGATCATAGGGCTGGGCATTATGCAAGCATATCTTAGCCACCTGATGCATCCTCACTCTTCCTTGTGCAGATTGGTTGTTGTCTCTTGGAGATCATCTTCCAGCGTATGTCAGTGCACATGAACGCGGTGAATACAAAATTGAATATATCCATTGCTTCTTGTAGAATACAATAGCAATAAGTAACTATGGCAAAGATCCACAGCGATCGAAGTGTCGCTTGGGTAGCAACAAAGCGGACGAGAATTTGAAACATCGCGCTCCAGTCGCTACGGGAACTATATCCCTTCATTGCATATGGTGCAAGATAATCTACACAGTTCAGCCTGCTTATAATGAAATTTGATAGGTGGTTTTAGTATAGGGAGCGAATCACGAAAGCGCAGAAATACTGGAATAATCTCTTAATGTGTTCTAACATTGCGCTATACAGTTCCCTGTTATACATATACCAAATATTAAGAAGGCCCATAACTTGAATACTATTTTTTCAAATGAAAAATCTTAAGAGCTGTCATACCTAAACTTATAGACTCATATGCTTATATGTACTTGGTCACTATACTTGTGAAGCACGCTCCTAGCACTCTGAAACTTGTTATTATTAGAAACGTTTCCTATGGTGTCCGTCCAATCATATTTGCGATTCGTGTCTACCGAGTTTTACTATATTTAAAAATGATGCTCAAACAATAGATTCATGAGGAAGTTTTCGTCCTGATTAATTGTGAAAATTGGGCAAATTTATAAATATCGTCAAGTTACTATCATAATGTACTTCTACGGCTCTGCCTACTAAAACCTAGTTGTTGTGAATAATTTCGTTGCAGAAGCTTCTATAGAGCTCTTATGGCAGTTCGTTCTACTGTTTTTCGATTATACACGGTACAATTTCAATTGAGTCATTTTGACACCCTCTAGTTTTTAATAAAAAAAAATATACATGCAATTCTTGTAATGTTTTTGTACAGTTTCTTATTTTCACCATAAACAATTGCCAAATATAGGAATGTTGATTGAAAATGTCGAGGTTAAAGCCATAACACTATTATAGGCTGTACTGCGAGTAATTTCATTATTACCTTAATGTATAATCTATATATTATTTTTCTGATACGTGCATTTTAAGCGAGTTTTTTAATATTTTTCAGATCTTTCTACTAAACCAACTATTTCATAACAAGTTTATATTAAACACGCAATGATTTGTGGTAAACACACGATAGGGTTTCCTATAGCTAAAGTGGACGACCTATGTCCTGCATTTAAAAAACCTAATTTGGCCGCTCCTCTGTGCTTGTCTGTTCTGTCTATTAGCCTCTTGGTGACATTTGTTGTCTGTCTTGTCTAATTAAGTCCCTTTCTTGTGATTTTGATCTGTCTCGTGTTCTAAATTGCTTCTGTGATTATTGTTGGTCCTACTAGCCCTCACTGTGATTATCTGTCTGTCTAATTAGCCCCTCTTAAAATTTCTCGCCTTTGATTTGGTTTCTTGGTCTGCCTCTTTATTAGCCATATGTGATTCACAATCTGTCTGTCTATTAAGCTACTAGCCTGTTGGTAACTGTCACTGTCGTCTAATTTGGTCTCAGCAAACGGCTCCAATGTGAAATTTAATATGCAATCCGGGTCTGTTATAGCTTGGTATATTAAAACAAATCAAACATGGACAACCCTAATTTTGCTGGGGGGTGGAGATGTAGATAGTCTAGTCTAAATTACTAGACCTACTGTGCTATGGTCTGTCTGTCCTATTGCCTTGTGCAATGTATACTCTGAGATCTAGTACATATTAAGGCCTTGAACTGTGAATTGGGTCCTGTCTGTCTTATGTAAGCCATACTTTTGTGATTTGTCATGTTTGTGTTAATTTAGCCCTCTGATGTATTCGTTCTAGTACTGATTTCATAGGTCAAAGGCTCTCTGTGTATTGTTATGTCCTGTCTTATCACGCTTCTGTGATGTTATGCATCTATTAAGCACTCTTTTGTTAAGGGTAACCCATGATTGCGTGTGCGGCTATTCGTCCTGTCTGTCTATTAGCCCTCGTCGGCACTAGGCTCAATGCTTAATTATGTTGCCAAAGACAAATTTTTAAGTCCTGCTGCTCTGTGAGGTCAATGTGAGATTACGGTTGAGCAGTTACTGTTAGGGTTAATGATTGATATTGTTGTTCTTGACTTAAGCTGTATTGTTAAACTGCGATGATTTTCCTATAATGATATCATTGTTATTCACCAAATAGCGAATGCTTAGAGAGCACGTAATATGGAAGGATAACTATGGTAGGTTGGATCAATCTCGCTGTATATGTTGAATTGTTTGAACTGACTGTTATTTGTCCTGCTGTCTGTGATTGGCTGTCTGTTATATTGTCACGACTGCTGTCTGTGACTGTCTGTCTGTTATATTGTACTAGCTGTCTGTGATGTTGTCCTGTTATATTGTACTGTGTCTGTGATTGTCGTTACTATTGGTCTGGCTGTCTGTGAAATTGTCTGTTATATTGTCTGCTGTCTGTGATTGTCTGTCTGTAATAATTGATGCGTCTGTGATATGTCTGTTCTGTTATATTGTTAATTGCTTGTCGTAATTGTCGTCGCTATAACTTTGCATACCCTTTGCTCGTCTTGTGATTGCGCATGCTCAACTGTCGCTTACTATTGATCTGTGTTAGGCTGCTAAGTGTCTGAATTGAGCTCACGATTGTTTTAATAACATGTTGTGGCATTGATCTATATTGGGTATTTTGTTTATCTCTGCTTTAAGGTATCTCATGTGACATATATTGATAGTTTTCCTAAGGTAATTTATATATGCTGTGATCTCAAAACTATTTTTGATCTGCTGTTAATTGCCTAGTATGAGATGATTTCGTGGTTCCATGTTTACTAAATTTATTTTAAGGGTAATGGCTCCGCTCTGTTATGTGCCGATTGTCGGTGCTCTGTACATTTATCTTGTCTCATTACTGGTCTGTCTGTGATTGTCTGTTCTGTATCCCATTCATCTCTTCGCCCTAACTAAGCGCTATTCGCTCGTCTCGTGCCTCCCTCGCGACTCTCCTGCTTTCCTGTTTCCCTGCTCTCTACATCCATATCCTGCACTACGCCTGCTCTCGTCTAGTACTCCGGAGCTACCACTACTCATATCCGCATACACTTCCGGTATCTCTCTTGTGTACGTCGATATGATGACGCCCGTTCCTCACATGTGTCCCACCTTCACCTGTGCACCCACCCTCTATCACCCACAATATACTGATTACGTGACCGTTACATCGGGCCGCATTCTGTCTTCCATCCGACATTTGCCCCCCCTGCGTCATGTAACTCGCTCATACCATAAGTTGTCAATTCTCCGCATGCCTTGTGTATCTTGTGCCTATCTCTGTCTGTATCCATATCATGTAACTCGCCTTACAAGTTATGTGATCTTGCAACTGTCTGATCTTATATTGTAATGATAGCTGCCTCTGTGACCTTAGCTGATCTGTATCATCACCCTCCCATAGTATTCATCAACCCCTGCCTGCTACCTGCTCAGACCGTTCCACTAGCGACTTACGGTAAAAGTAAAATATACTGCTCATTATACATCCTAATGAAGATATAAACTAGCTAGTGAACTATGTGAATAGATACTCAACACTCCCATTAGTGTATATATTGTTACTGATTGACTATTGTGATTGTCTAAACGATTCTTATACAGACATCAAAAACACACTGTAGTCTACAAGAAACCGTGATACTAGTTGAATATGTATGATTCTAGTTATAAATTAGTACTAGAAGATACTCCGCTCTGTGAAATTGTGTTACTCATGTTAGTATCATTTATTCCCTTCAGATAATCTAAGTCTAGTCTGAATATGTCATGTACCTGTTACTCCTTGGCGTAATCGAACTGTTGTGATTGTATGTATGTTATATTGATCACTGCTAGATCTGTGTAATCTGATCTGCATCATATAACACAAAACATACACATAACACAAATTAAAAAATCTATCAGACTAGATACATGACGTGTACATATGGATAAATGTATCTGTATGATAATAAACAAATAATGTAAAAAACGACAAACAGCGAGATATCGTAATTATGAATTACTAGATAATCTTAGTGGAAACTATTTGTACACTGAAGATAAGTATATGTCGACAATATAGGATCCACCTAGTCTGTATATTTGTACTGCTGTCTGTGATTGTATGGTTATATTGTACTTACTGCATAGATCTCAGCTGTGATCGTCCAAGATTTTCAGAATAATGGCATAATATAGAGTAGTAAATTCGAGGCATCAATGTGATTGTCTGTTTTTGTAACTCGCTGTCTGTGATTGTCCGCTGTTATATTGTACTTGTGTCTGGATGTCTGTCTGTTTATATTGTAACTGTGTTGTTGATTGTCTGTCTGTCTATATTGTACTGCTGTCTGTGGTTGTCTGTTATTTGTACTGCTGATCTGTGATTGTCTGTTATATTGTACTGCTTGTCTGTATTGTCTGCTGTTATAATTTTGTACTGCTTGTCTGTGATTGTTGTCTGTTATATTGTATGCTGTCCTGTGATGTCTGTCTGTTATATTGGTAACTGCTGTATGTGATTGGCTGGTCTGTTATATTGTACTGCTGTCTGTGATTGGTTTGTTGTTATATTGTACTAGCTGTTTGTGATTGTCTGTTATAGTTGTACTGCTGTCCTGTGTTGTCTGTTATTTGTCCTGCTGTTTGGATTTGTCGTCTGTTTATTGTAACTGCTGTCTGTGATTGTCTGTCCTGTTATATTGTACTGCTGGTCTGTATGTGTCTGTCCTGTTATTTGTACTGCTGTCTGTGATTGTCTGTCTGTTATATGTACTGCTGTCTGGATTGCTGTTATATTGTAATGCTGTCTGTGAATTGTCTGTCTGTTATATTGTACTGGCTGTCGTGATGTCTTCATTATTGTACTGCTGTTGTGATTGTCTGTCTGTCTATATTGTACTGATGTATGTACTACAAGTCTGCCTCAGACCAGGCGTGGAGGTTATAAAACTTTTTTGAACACGTTTTCATACTCATTTGCACACTCAAACCCTGTGCTCAAAATCGTTACAAAACTTTGATAAAATCACTCTCATATTATGCTCTGGGGCTTGCTAGGAGTTGTACTCAATAAAAACATGGCTGTGCATAAATATATCAGCACAGAGTATGGAGTTTGAGTATGAGTAGGATAAAAGTTCTATAACCTAAACTAGGCTAGGCCATGCACTCATAACATTATCCCCTACAGTCACAACTACTCACTAATTGTTTGATATCTTGTCTGTATGTTTTTATCTTTTTTCACATGACAAATGTAACACTCAACCTCTTCCAATTTTTAACAAGAGTTGTCAGAAGACAACA
>CAJDSM010145124.1:4711-24708 GCA_903981925.1 Ostrea lurida
CGAACCATTGCGCTCGGGCTTTCGTAGACGGGGCTTCGAATACTTCCGAAGGTTGCTTCTCGTGTTTTGGTTGGGTTTTTGGCCTTCGTGTTGCTTTCGTTCATGCCGTTATTTTATAGACCTTCTTCTGCTACCCGCTTTTCCACCAACTTTTTGCTTAATAACTGGCTGCATTGCTATCGTGGGGGTCATTGTTAGTTACAGGATGCTTTCAGCCACTTCCATGCTGCATCCTGCGCGTTAGGTTTGGAATGCTGGAGGTACAGATCAGGAATGTTCGTCCGAGCTATTGTCATTAACTCTTCGGTTTTTTTGGCGCAACGTGTATCTTGCTGGTTATGATTTCATTACTTGAGGGTCCTAATTTGTCATCAGTCACTTCTTGGCCTTGGGCCACGGTTAATCTCGAGGGTGAATACTGAGGACTACCCAAATGTCTATGGGCTTGTGCGAATTCTCGGAGGGATGTAGAGGTTTTCGGATTATTAAGCTCGGGTACTTCAAACTTGGGTAGAATGGAATGCGTAGCACTAGGAACAGGTCTGCGAATGTGAGTTTAAGAGTTTTGGACGCAAGTTTCTTGCTTATGACATCCATGGTCATATGAAATATTACCTTGTCAATCTTCACACTCTATGGATGAGTGCATTCGGTTCGAAGCTGTTATAACTCGCACTTACTTTGATGATTGAGCTGAACTATGGCGGGCTGGTAGGTAATTCATATCCGATATTCGGTTAATCTCACGCTTGAGATGCTAGATTGATGTGTTGTTTTATAGATTTATATTGGTGGTATATTCTCTTGAGGTTAGTTGTTGTATATACGTTTGTTTTATTCATTATATTTTTCGCTGATTACATTACTTGTCCAACAGTCTTGACAATTTTCACGCCACAGAGGCTCTAAATGGACTGGTCCTGTCGGTTTGTGATTCTGAATGCTTAGATGATGGCTACGAATTGAGCTGTGGTTTTCGGTTGATGGGCTCAGCTTTGGGCTTGACTCTTGGGTCATTGGGATTTTCATCTTTAAGGAAATAGTTAACGAATATAAGGGTGCAGTTCATTCTAAACTACTTGTGTCCAGGCTTCTTTTTACTTTTTAATAATATTCAATATTATTGTTAGCTCAATTCTTAAAATTTCGATGGATGGTCTGTTGGGTGACTATAAACAATTTAGCAATGAAGGGACGATTAGATGTGTTGGGGGCTTGAGCTGTTCAACAGTTAATGCAGGCTGGTCTGGAGATGGTGACGTTATTTTAATGTGCGCTAAAAATTTGGAGTATTTGACTTTGTTTCGTTGTAAGAAGAGGGTTTATGGGGGTATAAAATTACTTGTCCAAAATTTCGAAAAACTTTTCTATGAATGGTTTTACTACACGGATGATCAACGCGATTGGTAGAAGATCGCCTGATTCTTTAGCATGCTAGTTATTCGCGTGCTGGCAGGAATGTAGATTTGTTTGTTTGTGAAGATAGGCATTTTTCTGAGTATTGTTTTGTTAGGCTTTTATATATTTATGTAAAAATCAAAATTTATTTGTCCAATCTTACACACCAAATCTCTGGATGGTTTATGTGGGTGTTACCAGGCACTGGTAGATCAGACTGCTGATTCTGAGCTGTGGTTTTCGCGATGCTGGAGATGTTGTTTTAAAATAGGTATAGTCCTTGTTCATTTGTCAATGTTTGTGATTTTTTGGATTTTACGTTTAACCATAAATTAAGGTAATGACTTGTCCAAATTTACCAAACCGCCTCTCATGGATAGTCTGTCTGGTGATCAGCTTAGATCGATGCTGATCTGAGCATGTGGGTTTAGGTGCTTGGGACGAGTGATGTTGTTTTGTGATCGGGGATATATGATGTATTGTTTGTCAGCGGGCTTTCTAATGTTCTTCTATTTAATTCTAATGTGGGCATTTTTGGTCTCTCGTCTTCACATTAATTTTTCTCTTGTCAGTGGTGTGGTTTTTTTCTGATTAACTCATTATCTGAGAGAGTGTAGGAAAAAGAAAGAAGACTAAAAAACACAGACTTAGGTCTGACCAAGTTGGCTTGGCCTCGTAGGTTCTTTTAGAGAGGATGCATGAGCAGACGGTTTTGTTTAATGTTTGTTCTTAACTCGGTTGAACTGAAAGTGATTTATCGCATCTTTTACACTTTGTTGTTCTCTATTGAATCTACTAAAGAGTTAATTCTATTGATAATACTTCTCTTATGAGCTGGTTTCATATATAGCCAGGCAGTTGTCTTACACACTTCTGGCACTC
Source organism: Ostrea lurida (assembly GCA_903981925.1). Lineage (NCBI taxonomy): Eukaryota > Metazoa > Mollusca > Bivalvia > Ostreida > Ostreidae > Ostrea > Ostrea lurida. Next base: position 6,992 of record CAJDSM010145124.1, read on the forward strand.
ACGACATCTAGCTCTTGGTTGTTCATGTAGTATACTATGTTGTGGTCTGGTATAATTTGTCTCAGTTTTTGAAGATCGCTATGGTCTAGAGTAGACTTCGCGCATAATAGATCGTAGTGTTCGATGTTATCTCTGGTGGGCACTTGTAAATATGTGCAGTCTACACGGTTTATGTTTTTTCATAGATTCCTTACCTGTTATAGCTCGTTCTTATCGATCATTCTTGTTTGTATCATGTTTCTTCTCAAAGGAGCATTGCTGCTTTGATATAGAACATACAATAATTTCTTCGTGATTTTATGGAGGTGCCATAACTCCTCAAAAACAAGAGCAATGGCAAACGTTAGCTAATATACGCCGCAGTTCGCATGCCTGCTGCACCATCTGAACGTGGACCAGTGGGTTAATGACCATCTTTGAGGTGCATTTTCTTGATCTGGGTTGTAGCCTCAGTGGATTCGTCTTTAGGGCTCTTTGCGTTTGCTTGTTAGTTTCCTCGTTAGGCTAAAGGTTTTCAATTCGGACACTATGCCTGGTAGTTCTAGCAGACTAATCTGTTGAAAATATGTGACAATCCCTTCTGCAAATCAACGCACGATGTCTTGGATAAGTTTATAGCCTGGAGACAATTAGTGTTTAGTTTACCGTACTGGTGTGTACGCAATGTGACCATGATTTGGTATGGGCTAATACCCCCCCATGGTGTGATCTACCGAATCTGGTATAATGAGTTTTACTTGCTCATCTTGTATGACTCAATTCATGTGTATCCCCGTCTAGGTGGTCTAGGTGGGTCTACAGACAATTCGCAATACTGTTGATATTTATGTTAATTTATTTTTGATACTCTCAATCGGATTTGGTCCGGTGATAGCACTCAGGAATAACAACTCTTTGATCTCAGGACAAGGGTGTAACACATATCGGTATACATTGTTTGCAATGTTGGTGCACTCTATCTTTTCTGTACCCCCCACGTTGACCTTGCGCGTTACGGAGGGTTTCAGACGAGCACTGCGATTCATTCTTGGCCTCGATATTCTTAATACATAAGCGTGTGTGTTGCTACATTATAACTACAGTAAACTTATAGTAATCTACCCTATGTGCCCTTTGTTGACCTTTTAGAAGTTATAGATTAGTATCATGCTGACCTCTTTTCTATCATAGCTCATTGATCGTCACTCTATCTGTTTCTCCTTTTGAGTGTGCTCTCTGGACCCAACAATTCTCGCCTTGAATATTATTTTCAATTTCATGCACATTTCTACAAGTATAATCGTACACTGACTGTGATCGTAACTCCCGGTCATCTCAAGGTAATATCATCACCTACTCCTCACTCGCAGCTTTGATACCCCTTTCTTTATCAACCAGAACGTTCTTCTTAATTGACCTTTTAAGTTTGATGATGACCAGCATGCTCAATTGCTATTTAACTGGTTTACGCGTGGTCAAGGTCCTTTGAACTTTCTTTTGGTGGTCCATGACACAATTCTGTGAAATATTATTCAGCATCCAATTGATGTAAAAGTATGGCCCGGACAATGTTAAAATGTTAAGTGTGTAGTGAACCTTGACCTTGACCATAACCTTGGATCAAAGGGTCCATACATTTCCTTAGTCCAGGGCACAATTGCTGTGAAATATATCAAATCTAACCAAAGATGGATCAAGGACGTTTAATGGCCGGACAAAACTATTTAAACTACTATGTGTATAGTGAACCTTGACTTTGCCAATAACCTTCGGCATCAAGGTCATGACACTTCCTTAGTCCAGCATAATTCTGTGAAATGATGTGTTCATCAATCTACAAGAGGTTTCAGGATCTCTTCGGGGCTGCTCGCCCCGCCCCCCCCCCCCCCCACCCTAAAAACTACCATGCAAATTACATGTAGTCTTCTTAAAGCTATGGTTTAATTTCTGGATCATACTGGATATTAAAATGAAAATCAATTTCGAGGGAAAATAAGAACATCTCCATCTATTCCCATTTACTTAAACAAACGCCACGCCTGTAAAACGGTCGAATATAGTTATGATGGTCGAATTTTACCCTAACACACGGTCGTAGTTATCCCAAGTAACAATTGTTGCTGCACGCGCTGTATATTCCTATTTTTCTTCTTTTAACATATTTTTACTAACAAAATCATAGAAAATAGGAAGATTTAGGGTATTTAAACACCAGTCTAACTGTTAACTCTGTCATGGATTGATATATTCTTTTCAAGTCACTGTAAACATCATCGGTCGAAGTTTGGGACCACCCTACACATGTTTGTTTCCTATGACAAACCTTGCTGTTACAAATTTATGACGCTCTTGACCTTGAAGTCTGACCTACTTTTCAAAAACTTTAACATTGCCCAATTTTTGAATGGCATGTGTGGGACTTTCCATATTACACATGTGTGTTCTTTGACAAATCCTTTCTACTGGTACCAAACTTTTTGACCTCTTGACCTTGAAGTTTGATCTACATCAAAACTTTAACATGTGGGCTATTAAACTTTGAAGGTAAGTGATAGATTTATTTTCATATTTCACATGTATAATGCTTTTTGCAAGCCTCTTTTCACTGAAAGTGGAATCGGGGCATCAGTGTTTCATAAACACATCTTGTTCTTTCATTATTATTGTACTGCTTTACGTCTATGATTTTAGCTGACATTTGAGGGAAATGACGTCTAATTTTTTCCAATTCAATAGGTTATTTTTACGAAACTAAATTGTTTTGGATATATGTTTACATTTTTTCAAACAGAATTTTTAGTAAAAGTTGACGATTTGTAAATTGCGGTTTTATTTAATTGTTACGTTATGTGTACCCGATGTCATTCATTTAGTGACGGAAGCCTTTTTGTTGTCGGAGACAACAAGCGTCTAGTTATTATTATTATTTTCTCCCTTTTTAAAAATGCAAATTACTTCAAAAACGCTTTTGATTGATTTTTTTATGAATTTTTAGCAAGTAAGTTGTTCTTTATATAAGGTATTTTATAAAATTCCGTTTATTTGAAAAATTCCTTCCTGTCCGGAATGATAGACTTTCGGTTTATAGTTATGTCCACGAGTGTTCTCAGAGATTGATTTAGGTAAGGGAAAGACGAAAATTTCAGGTATATAGCCTATATCTGTAGAGTGTGAATACCACCAGTTTGCGTTCGGCGAACACTTCCTGTCGAAATAGAAGTCTACTTTCGTTTTAACCAAATAATTTTTTTTAATTTTCCATAATTTTTAAATATTTTTTCTTGAAAATGTCTAGTACATATTGAAGATTGATCAACTTAATGTAGAATATGCAAAAAATTAAAATTCGGTTGACGCGCATTTTTTCGAGTTTTTATCTGCTACTTTCAGCTTTGTAGATCAACGTTGAGGAAACCGGTTTAATATAAATCGCCTCGATAGATTTTTTATGATTTTTGTAGGTGAGTGAACTCTATGAGACGATTTACAAAACTCCGTTTTTTTGAAAATTCACTTCCGTCCGAAGATACTTGAATTCGGTTTAAAGTTTATTTTGGAGTTTACTCACAGATGATTTGATGTAGAGAAATGTAATTTTTCAGTGATGATAGACCTATTCATTGAGGATGTTAGAGATTTTAAGCTTTTACTTCAGTGACATTTTACTATTTTTAAAAAATGTATACTTTTCGTTGTGACAATTCTCAATTTCTTCATTTTTACACATTTTTTTGTGTGAATTTTTATGCAAGAGTTCGACTTATATATGTGTCATGTTAGAAATGTGAGATTTTACTTAGCGACACTTGAAGATTTTACATTTCTACGAAACTCGTATCTCAATTCATTCAGGACGGAAGACCTTTTTGTTGCGAGACAACAACGTCTAGTTATTTTATTATTATTATTTTTCCCTTTTAAAAAATGCAATTACGTCAAAAACGCTTGATTGATTTTTTATGATTTTTAGCAAGTAAGTTGGTCCTTTATATAAGGTATTTAGTAAAAATTCCGTTTTTTGAAAAATCAGCTTCGTCCGGAGATTTAGACTTCTGCGGTTTTAAATAGTTTGTCACGAGTGTTCTCGGAGATGATCTGAGTAGCGGAAACGAAATTTACAGGTATAATAGGCTATATCTGTAAATGTGTAAAATACCAAGTTTTGCGTTCGGCGACACTTCCTGTCGAAAATAGAGGTCTACTTTCGTTAAAAAAAAGATCATTCTTTTTAAATTTTCCATATTTTTAAATATTTTTTTTCTTGAAATGTCTAGTACGTATGTAAAAATGATCAACCTAAATGTTAGAAATAATGCAGAAAAAAATTAAAATCGGTTGACGCAATTTTGAGTTATCTGCTACTTTCACTTTGTAATAAGTTGTACCGGAACACAGTTACATAAATCGCCTCGATAGATTTTTTTGATTTTTGACGTGAGTTGACTCTATGAGACGAGTTTATAAAACTCCGTTTTTTTAACAATTCACCCTTCCGTCCGAGATATAGGACTTTCCGGTTTTATAGTTTGGTCAGAGTGTTCTCAGAGATGATTTGAGGTAGGGAAACGAAATATTCGGTAATAATAGGCCTAATATCTGTAAATGTGTAAAATACAAGTTTTGCGGTTCGCGACACTTCCCTGTCGCAAATAGAGTCTACTTTCGTTTTTCAAAAAAAATCATTTTTTTTAATTTTTCCAATATTTTTAAATATTTTTTCTGAAAATTCTAGTACGTATTAAGAATGATCAACTAATGTATGAATATGCAAAAAAAATTAAAATCGGTTGACGCATTTTCGAGTTATCTGCTACTTTCAACTTGTATTCAAGTTGTACCGGAACACAGTTACTATAAATCGCTCGATAGATTTTTATGAATTTTTGTAGTGGTCTAACTCTATGAGCCGTTTTTTGGAAAAATTCACTTCCGGTCCGGAGATATTGACTTCCGGAATTTAAAGTTGTTATTTTGGAGTTTACTCAAAGTGCATTTGATGTAGAGAAATGTAATTTTCAGTGGATAGCCTATATCTGAGGATGTTAGAGATTTTACAGCTTTTACTTCAGTGAATTACTATTTTAAAAAATGGTCTACTTTCGTTTTGTGACATTCTCAATTTCTTTATTTTTACACTTTATTGTTGAATTTTCTGTCACGAGTTCAGACTTATAGTATGTTCATCGTTAAAATGTGAAGATTTTACTTGGTGACACTGAGAATTTTTTACATTTTACGACTCGTACTCTCAAGTTATTCAGGACGGGAAGACCTTTTTGTTGTCAGACAACAAGCGTCTAGTTATTAAGGTCTTCGTTTCACGGAAACCTTCTAGTGATTCTTTGTTTCTTTTTCTTTTTTTAAGGATCTTCCGTTTCCACGGAAGAACCTTATTCGCTTATTCTTAGTTTTTATCTATTATTCTTTATTCTTTTTTCTTACAATTTGTGCGGCGATTTCTCGATATGCGTCGTCCAATTTTCGTCAAATTTAGGGTGATAGATATTCACTTGAATTTTATACGGTTTTCTTTGTTTTTCGAAGTCAATATTACGTCATATATTGAGTTTTTGTGAAATTTTTGGGTGTCCGTTTTGTCCAGAATGTTCTCGGAAACTGTTAGAGATATAACTTCCATTTTCAGGGATTGTAACGATATTTCATAATTTGTGCACAGGGGTGAATCAAATTTTCATTCCGCGAAAAACGTCAAAGCTCGCCATGACCCGAAAAAACGTAAACATTTTCACTGCATATTTTGCACACATTTCGTCAATTTCTTTTTGCATACAGAAAATATTTTGTTAAAACCATTTGAATTAAGTTGAGTAATTCAAGCCGTATTCGACCATATCAAGTTTTAGGGGCCAGCCTTCAATGTTAAGGGCTGAGAGGGGGGGGGTCCAAACTATTTTCATTTTGCTCTTCGGGCCGTTGTTATGGCCCGGGACAAACTATTTCGGGATGGACCGCCGTACAACGCATAGCAGTTAATATGTCCCGTCTGAAGACGGGCGTCATAAAAATTGAATTAGAAATTTTCCTTTATATCGCATCTACACGGTAATGCTCTTTTTCATAACTACAAAGTTTCACCGAAATTCTTGAGCGGTTTCAGAGGAGTTGCGGTGACCAAAAAAAAAAAAAAAAAAAAAAAATTGCGTCAAGACAGAAATGGGCGGGTTGCTGTACATAATGTTCGTAAACAGGAGTAGTGTCGGACAGGTCTAAACCCGAATCCACGATATGGACCACCCGCCTGATCAAAGGTCATATGAGGCTATGATAATTAATTGCTGAGTAAAGTAGTTTACGAAAATTTGCACTAACATTTAAGAATAACACTGGAAAATATTCTAAAGTCGGTAAACAGAAAGTCAGGTGCGGGACAGGTCTGAAATCGGATCCCACGATGATGGGACACCGCTTAGATGAATATCAAAAGGTCATGAGGCTACATAAATTAATTGTGAGTAGTGTTACACGAAATGCGCTATTGAGAATAACACTGGAAAAATTCAAAAGTCGGTAAACAGGAAGTGAGATTCGGACAGGTCTGAAATCGGATCCCACGATAATGGGGACCACACTGATCATGAAATCGGTTAAATGTCATGAGGCTAGATAAGTAGTTACTGAGTAAAGTGTTAAGTAAATTTCGTTCCCGCCCATTGCACCATTTTATAAAGCCGGTTTTGGCACTCGTGTCAACTCGGCAATGAAATAAAAACACAAGAGGCCTGTGGGCACTACGAAGAGTCAGTACGTTTACGGATTTAGAAGTGCCACTGTGACTAAATTAACTCTGAGTCATCTTCCATAACCTCTTCGTCTTCCAATACCCCATGGAATGCGATTATGTGTCAAAGAACTTGCTTCAATAAAACGATAATTTTAGATAAAATATTTAATTGGTTTGAGGGAGGATCTCAATAGTTACAAGCACATATCAAGCCATTTTAAAAGGGGCGGCATCAGTCTAGACCCAAGGGCCCTCCACATGTGTCATAACGAACTTTGTCTCAAATCCAAAGAATAACAAAATTTAAAGTTTCTTAAAAATATTTGAATTGTACAAACTTTAATCTTATAATCCCTATTGTGGCCTACCTATACCCCCGAAGGGCGGGGAGGCATTTATCTGAACACAAACTTAATTACTCATAATCAGAAGCTTTAAGCGTAAAAGTATCCTTCGTCTGGTTCAATGAAGAATTTTCCCTATATATCTGCATGTAAAATATTGATCCATTTGGTGACCCACATTACCCCGGTCATGATTTGACACAAACTTCATATACCTGGAGCTTTCATATATAATTCAGCTTTCCTGGCCAGGGTTCTTTGAGAAGAAGATTTTTAAAGATTTTCCTATAAATCATTTGTAAAACTTGATCCCCTATTGGGCGCTCATCGTACACTCCAGGGGTCATGATTTAAACAAACTTAATTCCACTATATCAGGAACTTTCAATATAAATTTAGCTTTTCTGGCCCATGTGCGTTCCTTCATCAAAGATTCATAAGATTTTCCCTAATATAATCATCATGTAAAACTTTGATCTGTTGGGCCTCATCGTCACCACGAGGTCATCTTTGAAAAACTTGAACTCCCATATCAAGGAAGCAATTCATATTAAATTTCAGCTTTTTCTGGCCCAGTTGGTTCTTGAGAAGAACGCACAACGCCCATTTTTAAATTGACACCCAGTTATTTTGCATTTTGTGATTATCTCCTTTTGATGGAGGGCCTGGTCCTTCATTTGACTAAACTTGAATCCCTTTCAACCAAGGATTTTTGTACCTAGTTTAGTTGAATTGGCCAGCGGTTCTTGGAATTCGAAAATGTGAAAAGTTAAAAGACAGACCGGACGACGACAAAGCGATCACATGACCCTCGTGGGTACGATGAGGCCCCAACAGGGGATCAAACGAACCATTGCGCTCGGGCTTTCGTAGACGGGGCTTCGAATACTTCCGAAGGTTGCTTCTCGTGTTTTGGTTGGGTTTTTGGCCTTCGTGTTGCTTTCGTTCATGCCGTTATTTTATAGACCTTCTTCTGCTACCCGCTTTTCCACCAACTTTTTGCTTAATAACTGGCTGCATTGCTATCGTGGGGGTCATTGTTAGTTACAGGATGCTTTCAGCCACTTCCATGCTGCATCCTGCGCGTTAGGTTTGGAATGCTGGAGGTACAGATCAGGAATGTTCGTCCGAGCTATTGTCATTAACTCTTCGGTTTTTTTGGCGCAACGTGTATCTTGCTGGTTATGATTTCATTACTTGAGGGTCCTAATTTGTCATCAGTCACTTCTTGGCCTTGGGCCACGGTTAATCTCGAGGGTGAATACTGAGGACTACCCAAATGTCTATGGGCTTGTGCGAATTCTCGGAGGGATGTAGAGGTTTTCGGATTATTAAGCTCGGGTACTTCAAACTTGGGTAGAATGGAATGCGTAGCACTAGGAACAGGTCTGCGAATGTGAGTTTAAGAGTTTTGGACGCAAGTTTCTTGCTTATGACATCCATGGTCATATGAAATATTACCTTGTCAATCTTCACACTCTATGGATGAGTGCATTCGGTTCGAAGCTGTTATAACTCGCACTTACTTTGATGATTGAGCTGAACTATGGCGGGCTGGTAGGTAATTCATATCCGATATTCGGTTAATCTCACGCTTGAGATGCTAGATTGATGTGTTGTTTTATAGATTTATATTGGTGGTATATTCTCTTGAGGTTAGTTGTTGTATATACGTTTGTTTTATTCATTATATTTTTCGCTGATTACATTACTTGTCCAACAGTCTTGACAATTTTCACGCCACAGAGGCTCTAAATGGACTGGTCCTGTCGGTTTGTGATTCTGAATGCTTAGATGATGGCTACGAATTGAGCTGTGGTTTTCGGTTGATGGGCTCAGCTTTGGGCTTGACTCTTGGGTCATTGGGATTTTCATCTTTAAGGAAATAGTTAACGAATATAAGGGTGCAGTTCATTCTAAACTACTTGTGTCCAGGCTTCTTTTTACTTTTTAATAATATTCAATATTATTGTTAGCTCAATTCTTAAAATTTCGATGGATGGTCTGTTGGGTGACTATAAACAATTTAGCAATGAAGGGACGATTAGATGTGTTGGGGGCTTGAGCTGTTCAACAGTTAATGCAGGCTGGTCTGGAGATGGTGACGTTATTTTAATGTGCGCTAAAAATTTGGAGTATTTGACTTTGTTTCGTTGTAAGAAGAGGGTTTATGGGGGTATAAAATTACTTGTCCAAAATTTCGAAAAACTTTTCTATGAATGGTTTTACTACACGGATGATCAACGCGATTGGTAGAAGATCGCCTGATTCTTTAGCATGCTAGTTATTCGCGTGCTGGCAGGAATGTAGATTTGTTTGTTTGTGAAGATAGGCATTTTTCTGAGTATTGTTTTGTTAGGCTTTTATATATTTATGTAAAAATCAAAATTTATTTGTCCAATCTTACACACCAAATCTCTGGATGGTTTATGTGGGTGTTACCAGGCACTGGTAGATCAGACTGCTGATTCTGAGCTGTGGTTTTCGCGATGCTGGAGATGTTGTTTTAAAATAGGTATAGTCCTTGTTCATTTGTCAATGTTTGTGATTTTTTGGATTTTACGTTTAACCATAAATTAAGGTAATGACTTGTCCAAATTTACCAAACCGCCTCTCATGGATAGTCTGTCTGGTGATCAGCTTAGATCGATGCTGATCTGAGCATGTGGGTTTAGGTGCTTGGGACGAGTGATGTTGTTTTGTGATCGGGGATATATGATGTATTGTTTGTCAGCGGGCTTTCTAATGTTCTTCTATTTAATTCTAATGTGGGCATTTTTGGTCTCTCGTCTTCACATTAATTTTTCTCTTGTCAGTGGTGTGGTTTTTTTCTGATTAACTCATTATCTGAGAGAGTGTAGGAAAAAGAAAGAAGACTAAAAAACACAGACTTAGGTCTGACCAAGTTGGCTTGGCCTCGTAGGTTCTTTTAGAGAGGATGCATGAGCAGACGGTTTTGTTTAATGTTTGTTCTTAACTCGGTTGAACTGAAAGTGATTTATCGCATCTTTTACACTTTGTTGTTCTCTATTGAATCTACTAAAGAGTTAATTCTATTGATAATACTTCTCTTATGAGCTGGTTTCATATATAGCCAGGCAGTTGTCTTACACACTTCTGGCACTCACGACATCTAGCTCTTGGTTGTTCATGTAGTATACTATGTTGTGGTCTGGTATAATTTGTCTCAGTTTTTGAAGATCGCTATGGTCTAGAGTAGACTTCGCGCATAATAGATCGTAGTGTTCGATGTTATCTCTGGTGGGCACTTGTAAATATGTGCAGTCTACACGGTTTATGTTTTTTCATAGATTCCTTACCTGTTATAGCTCGTTCTTATCGATCATTCTTGTTTGTATCATGTTTCTTCTCAAAGGAGCATTGCTGCTTTGATATAGAACATACAATAATTTCTTCGTGATTTTATGGAGGTGCCATAACTCCTCAAAAACAAGAGCAATGGCAAACGTTAGCTAATATACGCCGCAGTTCGCATGCCTGCTGCACCATCTGAACGTGGACCAGTGGGTTAATGACCATCTTTGAGGTGCATTTTCTTGATCTGGGTTGTAGCCTCAGTGGATTCGTCTTTAGGGCTCTTTGCGTTTGCTTGTTAGTTTCCTCGTTAGGCTAAAGGTTTTCAATTCGGACACTATGCCTGGTAGTTCTAGCAGACTAATCTGTTGAAAATATGTGACAATCCCTTCTGCAAATCAACGCACGATGTCTTGGATAAGTTTATAGCCTGGAGACAATTAGTGTTTAGTTTACCGTACTGGTGTGTACGCAATGTGACCATGATTTGGTATGGGCTAATACCCCCCCATGGTGTGATCTACCGAATCTGGTATAATGAGTTTTACTTGCTCATCTTGTATGACTCAATTCATGTGTATCCCCGTCTAGGTGGTCTAGGTGGGTCTACAGACAATTCGCAATACTGTTGATATTTATGTTAATTTATTTTTGATACTCTCAATCGGATTTGGTCCGGTGATAGCACTCAGGAATAACAACTCTTTGATCTCAGGACAAGGGTGTAACACATATCGGTATACATTGTTTGCAATGTTGGTGCACTCTATCTTTTCTGTACCCCCCACGTTGACCTTGCGCGTTACGGAGGGTTTCAGACGAGCACTGCGATTCATTCTTGGCCTCGATATTCTTAATACATAAGCGTGTGTGTTGCTACATTATAACTACAGTAAACTTATAGTAATCTACCCTATGTGCCCTTTGTTGACCTTTTAGAAGTTATAGATTAGTATCATGCTGACCTCTTTTCTATCATAGCTCATTGATCGTCACTCTATCTGTTTCTCCTTTTGAGTGTGCTCTCTGGACCCAACAATTCTCGCCTTGAATATTATTTTCAATTTCATGCACATTTCTACAAGTATAATCGTACACTGACTGTGATCGTAACTCCCGGTCATCTCAAGGTAATATCATCACCTACTCCTCACTCGCAGCTTTGATACCCCTTTCTTTATCAACCAGAACGTTCTTCTTAATTGACCTTTTAAGTTTGATGATGACCAGCATGCTCAATTGCTATTTAACTGGTTTACGCGTGGTCAAGGTCCTTTGAACTTTCTTTTGGTGGTCCATGACACAATTCTGTGAAATATTATTCAGCATCCAATTGATGTAAAAGTATGGCCCGGACAATGTTAAAATGTTAAGTGTGTAGTGAACCTTGACCTTGACCATAACCTTGGATCAAAGGGTCCATACATTTCCTTAGTCCAGGGCACAATTGCTGTGAAATATATCAAATCTAACCAAAGATGGATCAAGGACGTTTAATGGCCGGACAAAACTATTTAAACTACTATGTGTATAGTGAACCTTGACTTTGCCAATAACCTTCGGCATCAAGGTCATGACACTTCCTTAGTCCAGCATAATTCTGTGAAATGATGTGTTCATCAATCTACAAGAGGTTTCAGGATCTCTTCGGGGCTGCTCGCCCCGCCCCCCCCCCCCCCCACCCTAAAAACTACCATGCAAATTACATGTAGTCTTCTTAAAGCTATGGTTTAATTTCTGGATCATACTGGATATTAAAATGAAAATCAATTTCGAGGGAAAATAAGAACATCTCCATCTATTCCCATTTACTTAAACAAACGCCACGCCTGTAAAACGGTCGAATATAGTTATGATGGTCGAATTTTACCCTAACACACGGTCGTAGTTATCCCAAGTAACAATTGTTGCTGCACGCGCTGTATATTCCTATTTTTCTTCTTTTAACATATTTTTACTAACAAAATCATAGAAAATAGGAAGATTTAGGGTATTTAAACACCAGTCTAACTGTTAACTCTGTCATGGATTGATATATTCTTTTCAAGTCACTGTAAACATCATCGGTCGAAGTTTGGGACCACCCTACACATGTTTGTTTCCTATGACAAACCTTGCTGTTACAAATTTATGACGCTCTTGACCTTGAAGTCTGACCTACTTTTCAAAAACTTTAACATTGCCCAATTTTTGAATGGCATGTGTGGGACTTTCCATATTACACATGTGTGTTCTTTGACAAATCCTTTCTACTGGTACCAAACTTTTTGACCTCTTGACCTTGAAGTTTGATCTACATCAAAACTTTAACATGTGGGCTATTAAACTTTGAAGGTAAGTGATAGATTTATTTTCATATTTCACATGTATAATGCTTTTTGCAAGCCTCTTTTCACTGAAAGTGGAATCGGGGCATCAGTGTTTCATAAACACATCTTGTTCTTTCATTATTATTGTACTGCTTTACGTCTATGATTTTAGCTGACATTTGAGGGAAATGACGTCTAATTTTTTCCAATTCAATAGGTTATTTTTACGAAACTAAATTGTTTTGGATATATGTTTACATTTTTTCAAACAGAATTTTTAGTAAAAGTTGACGATTTGTAAATTGCGGTTTTATTTAATTGTTACGTTATGTGTACCCGATGTCATTCATTTAGTGACGGAAGCCTTTTTGTTGTCGGAGACAACAAGCGTCTAGTTATTATTATTATTTTCTCCCTTTTTAAAAATGCAAATTACTTCAAAAACGCTTTTGATTGATTTTTTTATGAATTTTTAGCAAGTAAGTTGTTCTTTATATAAGGTATTTTATAAAATTCCGTTTATTTGAAAAATTCCTTCCTGTCCGGAATGATAGACTTTCGGTTTATAGTTATGTCCACGAGTGTTCTCAGAGATTGATTTAGGTAAGGGAAAGACGAAAATTTCAGGTATATAGCCTATATCTGTAGAGTGTGAATACCACCAGTTTGCGTTCGGCGAACACTTCCTGTCGAAATAGAAGTCTACTTTCGTTTTAACCAAATAATTTTTTTTAATTTTCCATAATTTTTAAATATTTTTTCTTGAAAATGTCTAGTACATATTGAAGATTGATCAACTTAATGTAGAATATGCAAAAAATTAAAATTCGGTTGACGCGCATTTTTTCGAGTTTTTATCTGCTACTTTCAGCTTTGTAGATCAACGTTGAGGAAACCGGTTTAATATAAATCGCCTCGATAGATTTTTTATGATTTTTGTAGGTGAGTGAACTCTATGAGACGATTTACAAAACTCCGTTTTTTTGAAAATTCACTTCCGTCCGAAGATACTTGAATTCGGTTTAAAGTTTATTTTGGAGTTTACTCACAGATGATTTGATGTAGAGAAATGTAATTTTTCAGTGATGATAGACCTATTCATTGAGGATGTTAGAGATTTTAAGCTTTTACTTCAGTGACATTTTACTATTTTTAAAAAATGTATACTTTTCGTTGTGACAATTCTCAATTTCTTCATTTTTACACATTTTTTTGTGTGAATTTTTATGCAAGAGTTCGACTTATATATGTGTCATGTTAGAAATGTGAGATTTTACTTAGCGACACTTGAAGATTTTACATTTCTACGAAACTCGTATCTCAATTCATTCAGGACGGAAGACCTTTTTGTTGCGAGACAACAACGTCTAGTTATTTTATTATTATTATTTTTCCCTTTTAAAAAATGCAATTACGTCAAAAACGCTTGATTGATTTTTTATGATTTTTAGCAAGTAAGTTGGTCCTTTATATAAGGTATTTAGTAAAAATTCCGTTTTTTGAAAAATCAGCTTCGTCCGGAGATTTAGACTTCTGCGGTTTTAAATAGTTTGTCACGAGTGTTCTCGGAGATGATCTGAGTAGCGGAAACGAAATTTACAGGTATAATAGGCTATATCTGTAAATGTGTAAAATACCAAGTTTTGCGTTCGGCGACACTTCCTGTCGAAAATAGAGGTCTACTTTCGTTAAAAAAAAGATCATTCTTTTTAAATTTTCCATATTTTTAAATATTTTTTTTCTTGAAATGTCTAGTACGTATGTAAAAATGATCAACCTAAATGTTAGAAATAATGCAGAAAAAAATTAAAATCGGTTGACGCAATTTTGAGTTATCTGCTACTTTCACTTTGTAATAAGTTGTACCGGAACACAGTTACATAAATCGCCTCGATAGATTTTTTTGATTTTTGACGTGAGTTGACTCTATGAGACGAGTTTATAAAACTCCGTTTTTTTAACAATTCACCCTTCCGTCCGAGATATAGGACTTTCCGGTTTTATAGTTTGGTCAGAGTGTTCTCAGAGATGATTTGAGGTAGGGAAACGAAATATTCGGTAATAATAGGCCTAATATCTGTAAATGTGTAAAATACAAGTTTTGCGGTTCGCGACACTTCCCTGTCGCAAATAGAGTCTACTTTCGTTTTTCAAAAAAAATCATTTTTTTTAATTTTTCCAATATTTTTAAATATTTTTTCTGAAAATTCTAGTACGTATTAAGAATGATCAACTAATGTATGAATATGCAAAAAAAATTAAAATCGGTTGACGCATTTTCGAGTTATCTGCTACTTTCAACTTGTATTCAAGTTGTACCGGAACACAGTTACTATAAATCGCTCGATAGATTTTTATGAATTTTTGTAGTGGTCTAACTCTATGAGCCGTTTTTTGGAAAAATTCACTTCCGGTCCGGAGATATTGACTTCCGGAATTTAAAGTTGTTATTTTGGAGTTTACTCAAAGTGCATTTGATGTAGAGAAATGTAATTTTCAGTGGATAGCCTATATCTGAGGATGTTAGAGATTTTACAGCTTTTACTTCAGTGAATTACTATTTTAAAAAATGGTCTACTTTCGTTTTGTGACATTCTCAATTTCTTTATTTTTACACTTTATTGTTGAATTTTCTGTCACGAGTTCAGACTTATAGTATGTTCATCGTTAAAATGTGAAGATTTTACTTGGTGACACTGAGAATTTTTTACATTTTACGACTCGTACTCTCAAGTTATTCAGGACGGGAAGACCTTTTTGTTGTCAGACAACAAGCGTCTAGTTATTAAGGTCTTCGTTTCACGGAAACCTTCTAGTGATTCTTTGTTTCTTTTTCTTTTTTTAAGGATCTTCCGTTTCCACGGAAGAACCTTATTCGCTTATTCTTAGTTTTTATCTATTATTCTTTATTCTTTTTTCTTACAATTTGTGCGGCGATTTCTCGATATGCGTCGTCCAATTTTCGTCAAATTTAGGGTGATAGATATTCACTTGAATTTTATACGGTTTTCTTTGTTTTTCGAAGTCAATATTACGTCATATATTGAGTTTTTGTGAAATTTTTGGGTGTCCGTTTTGTCCAGAATGTTCTCGGAAACTGTTAGAGATATAACTTCCATTTTCAGGGATTGTAACGATATTTCATAATTTGTGCACAGGGGTGAATCAAATTTTCATTCCGCGAAAAACGTCAAAGCTCGCCATGACCCGAAAAAACGTAAACATTTTCACTGCATATTTTGCACACATTTCGTCAATTTCTTTTTGCATACAGAAAATATTTTGTTAAAACCATTTGAATTAAGTTGAGTAATTCAAGCCGTATTCGACCATATCAAGTTTTAGGGGCCAGCCTTCAATGTTAAGGGCTGAGAGGGGGGGGGTCCAAACTATTTTCATTTTGCTCTTCGGGCCGTTGTTATGGCCCGGGACAAACTATTTCGGGATGGACCGCCGTACAACGCATAGCAGTTAATATGTCCCGTCTGAAGACGGGCGTCATAAAAATTGAATTAGAAATTTTCCTTTATATCGCATCTACACGGTAATGCTCTTTTTCATAACTACAAAGTTTCACCGAAATTCTTGAGCGGTTTCAGAGGAGTTGCGGTGACCAAAAAAAAAAAAAAAAAAAAAAATCTGCGTCAAAGACAGAATGGCGGGTTGCTGTACATAATGTTCGTAAACAGGAGTAGGTGTCGGACGGTCTCAAACCGATCCACGAATGGACCACCCGCCTGATCAAAGGTATTGAGGCTATGATAATTAATTGCTGAGTAAAGTAGTTACGAAAATTTGCACTAATTTAAGAATAACACTGGAAATATTCTAAGTCGGTAAAACAGAAAGTAGGTGTCGGCAGGTTGAATCGGATCCCACGATATGGGACACCCGCTGTATGAGAATATCAAAAGGTTCATGAGGCTACGACTAAATTAATCTGTGAGTAGTGTTCACGAAATTTGCGCTATTGAAGAATACACCTGGAAAAATTCTAAAAGTCGTAACAGGAAGTCAGATTCTGGACAGGTCTGAAATCGGACCCACGATATGGGGACCACACCTGCATCATAAATGTTAAATGTCATGAGGCTACGATAAGTAGTTACTGAGTAAAGTGTTTACAGAATATTATCGTTTCCCGCGCCATCTCACCATTTTATAAAGCCGGTTTTGCACTCGTGCAACTCGGCCAAAATGAAATAAAAACACAAGAGGCCTGTGGGCACTACGGAAGAGTCAGTACGTTTACGGATTTAGAAGTGCCACTGTGGACTAAATTAACTCTGTCATCTTCCATAACCTCTGTCGTCTTCCAATACCCAGAATGCGATTATGTGTCAAGAACTTGGCTTCAATAAAACGATAATTTTAGAAAAATATTTAATATGGTTTGAGGTGAGGATCTCAATAGTTTACAAGACATATCAAGCCATTTTTAAAAGGGCGGCATCAGTCATAACCCAAGGGCCTCCACATGTGTCATAACGAACTTTGTCTCAAACCAAAGAATAACAAAATTTAAAGTTTTTAAAATATTGAATGTAAAACTTTAATCTTATAATCCCTATTGTGGCCTACTAACCCCCGAAGGGCGGGGAGGCATTATTGAACAAACTTAATTACTCCATAATCAGAAGCTTTAAGCGTAAAATATCCATTCGTCTGGTTCAATGAAGAATTTCCTATATATCTGGCATGTAAATATTGATCCATATTTGGTGACCCCACATTACCCTCGGTCATGATTTGCACAAACTTCATATACCATGGAGCTTTCATATAAATTTCAGCTTCCTGGCCCAGTGGTTCTTTGAGAAGAAGATTTTTAAAGATTTTCCATATAATCCATTTGTAAAACTTGATCCCCTATTGGGCGCTCAATCGTACCTCCAGGGGTCATGATTTAACAAACTTGAATTCACTATATCAGGAACCTTATCAATATAAATTTAAGCTTTTCTGCCCATGTGGTTCCTTCATCAGAAGATTCATAACAGATTTTCCCTATATAATCATATGTAAAAC